>PVKS010008565.1:0-10555 GCA_004027875.1 Aplodontia rufa | reverse complement strand
TTTAACCAAGAAAAAGCTGATTTCACTCTTATGTGAGGGACTTCGTAGTAGAAGGTAGGTAGAGACAGGTAGCACCTTCTCGGTGGCTCTAGAGACATGGACTCCCTTCTTTCTGCAGCCATTCTCAGTGTGGTTTGCATTTTCTTTTTTTTTTTTTATTAGAAGAATATAGAAATACAGTTGAGGGGGAAACCTTATCAAAACATTATCAATCAATGGATATAAACTTTGTTATTGAGGGGAAAAGCCAGATCATGGATAACCTTCTTGACTTGTGGTGGCTGCTGGAACTGCAGGCATCACATCCATTAGTAGGCTAGACGATAGGGAAGCAGCAGGGCAAGAAGGGACCCTCTTTAAGCCAAAGAAGTTACCACTCGGCAGCTGGAAGCCCCACAACTCCACTTACCTTAGTCATAAGTAAACTGTGGTGGTAGAGCCATAACCAACTGCAACAAGACTTGGAAGTGTGATCTTTTCTCTAAGTCTGGAATGCAAGTTCTAGTGCTAAGGTGAAGAGGAAGACTGCATACTGGGTTAGGCGACAGAAATGACCACTACACTGGCGCGTGTCCTGTGTGGTAGACCACTTTCTGATGGTGTCACTGAATATTAAAGACCGGGAAATTTACAAAGAAATAAAGGTGTATTTGGCCAATAGTTCTGGAAGGTGGGAGTCTGATATTGCATTACCAGCGTCTGGGAGGGTTTTGTTGCATCCTAATATGGCAGAAAGCAAGACCGAGCAAGCATGCTAGGTTGGATTCCCTCCCTTCTTCTTATAAAGCCAATAATGCCACAAAGCCGACCTCATCCTCACTCTTCACCTAATCCTAATTACCTGCTAAAGGCCCTACCTCTGAATATCATTAACGAATGGCCTTGGGCTTATGTTAACAAAACATCACTTCTATGGGATGTACCCAAACCATAATACCCTGGAACAGAGCTTTCTAAAGGAAAATGAATTCATTCCTTCATCTAGCCTCATTATTCATTCCCTCCACATTACTCTAGAATAGAAGAGGAAGAAGCAAAGAATTCCTTAAGCATAAATGTCAAAGGTGTTAAATAATAACATAGTGTTGCTGTGTGCCAGACACTGTTTTAAATGCTCAACCAATGTTAACTCCTGTAATCCTCACACTAAACTTATGCAGAAGGAGCTCTTACTATCATAACATCATCAAGAAGACTTTGGGACACAGAGAGATGAAATGACTTGCTCAGGGTCACACAGCTAAAAAGAAGCAGAGTCAAGATCAAACCCAGGCAGTCTGACTCTTAATGAACTGATGGAACATTGCCAAATAAAGACTGAACAGTTTACCATAAAGTTAAAGATCAAATTCTTGGATGGTCACAAAAAAAATAGCAACTTAATGCAAACACGAGATAAAGTGCAGCTCAGGAATTTGACTCCCATCCTCTCCTCTTAGCCTCTAATTTGTAGTTAACACGTTCTTAACTTAAAGCTCCTAAAAGGCTAAATTTTTTGAATTATATTTTCATCTGTGTTACATCTTTCAAAGGAATTGTTAGGAAAACTTATTAAAAAGTACATATTTCAATTAAGCAACTCAGAATATAATTTTTGTTCTCCTCCTGGTTGTGGGTCTTAAACCTAAATATTTCCAAGTCCTACAGGTCCACCAGGCTTGACAGCTATATGTGTTGCAATTTCTGCTGGTCACATTCTAGTTTCTTCCTCCTTTACTGTTCACTTTCTTCTCTCCAGGCAAACAGATTGGAACCACTGTCCCCTGAATACACCTACAGGTTTTCAAAAAATCTCTAATTTTATTGACTTTTCCTCCTTCCTGGAATGCTGTCCCCACTTTCCTCCTCCTGTGTGATTGCTCCCTGTCCTTCAAGACCCGCTCAGATCTCCTCGAAACTCTTAACCCATAACCTTGCTCCCCCTTCAGGACTCCTCTCAGCAATAATGCCACAATCGTGCAATTAGTTTGTCCCTATTCCCTATTCTCCCCTGGGTCTCTCCAAAAAGCCCTAGTAATCTGAACGTCAATGTACCTTGGATCCGTTCCCCTCTCTGCACCTCTGCTGCCATCACTTTCCCTAGGCTTCAGCAGTAAACTCTCTAGTCTCCTCACTTACATTCTCATTGCTTGGGCTCCTTGTCAATCTAATTTGGGTTGCTGGGCTAGGGCTTTGCAAAAATACATTTCTGCTTTGCTAGCTGGCTCTTGCTACATTCTACCAATGGAAGTTCCAAAAGGACTTGAAGGCAGAAGATGGAGAGAAAAGCCTTACTCCTTCCTTTCTGCTTGCTGTCCATGCCAGCAGGACCATATGCAGTGGGACCAGCAGCTATGGTGTTCCCCAGCCACTGGCTTCAAATTCCATGTTACCTTTTCCCCACAGTGTCAGAATAGGCCTCATCAGCCTAGCTCAAAGTACTAGCGCTAGTTGGGGATATCCCCTCTACAAAAGTCTGGACTCCATTTCTGTGGGATTTCTCCTCCAAGCTCTCAAGGTATCAATACTAACTGGACAGTGAGTATCTGTTCTCAGAGGTTGGAGTCCAAGCTCAGTGGGGCCAACAACCTTCTAGGTTCGTATAAGTCCAACCTCTTTTCTTTGTTCCCCTAGCCCTAGGAGTGGTAGCTGTCTCTCGTGGTTACTATCCCTGTGTTATTTGTCTTGGCTCTTTAGTCATCTAAAACCTATACCAAAAACTCCCTATATTAAATTCTTACAGTTAAAGTCACTGGCATGGTTTCCAATTTCTTAACTGGGTCCCAACAGATTTACCCTTCTGCAATCTGTTTTCATCACACTGTAGCCAGAGTGATCTTTGGGATATTCAAATCTGATTATGACAGTCCCATGCTAATATTGTGTAATGACATCTCATTGCTCTCAAGATGAAGTTCAAAATCCAGACCATTGCCCACAAGGCCCCTGCATTTAAGAGTTAAAGGATTGCAGTGGATATAGCCATGCTCTACCCATGCAGGACTGAGCCACTCATGTTCCAGCTGCCAGGAGTGACAATGACTCCTAGCTGTGTCCTCTCAGGGAAGTGGCCTTGATAAATGGAAGCTGCCTCACCAAAGGTTATGAGCCTTTCCCCCAAACTCAAATGGCTGGTCAGTTCAGGGTGGTCCACTTGGCCTCCATTTGGGACAATTCAGAAGGGACATCCAGCTCCAGAGTTCCCTGTAGGATTAGTTGAGGTCTCTATTGTAACTGCATTACAATGTAACTTCAAACTCTGCCTGATTTGTGTCCCTCAGTCTTATAGGCATTTTTCTGAGAGCACTCTACAAAAGACCTCTAAAGTAAATCTCCATCTCAAAGCTTTTTTTTTTTAAGGGAGAGAGAGAGTGAGAGAGAAAGAGAGAATCAATTTTATTTAGTTTTTCATGTGACTTTGTTGCTCCAACACTTCATTGCATATGTGGTGCTGGGGTATGAACTAGCATCCTCACACATGTCAGGCAAGCGCCATAACCATTGAGCCACCACACTCCAGCCCCTCAAAGCTTGTTTCCTGGGGACCCAACCCAAGTCAGTTAGTAGAGTGTTCCTAAGAACCAAACTCTAAAATAGGATTTTGAAGGTAGCTCAATCTCTAGCTGGCTGGCAATGAGGACCCCAGTATTGGTGGTAGGTGGACCATTGATAGTCCCTGGTAATCTGTAATAGTCTAGTTGTTAAAATTTTCACAGTGTTAAAGGATGCAAGTTTGGTGGGAGGGATTACATTTGTGAATGTCGTACCTTAGGCATTTGAAAGACTCAGGGAAAATGATAAATATGAGGACTAGAATATGAGATGGCTATTGTGGGTTTTAAGCCTACTAATGAATGAGAGAAAATAATAAAAAGTTGAGAATGTAAAAAAAATTTTTAAAAATCAAAAAATTTCTTACAAAAGAAGAAAAATTGAGAGTGATTAAACCAACAGCTTAAGTGAATTGTGAAAGTCAAACGGTCTATCCATGGCAGCTTATTAAGTGACCATCATTTCCTACAGCAGGGGACTTAAAAAAAAAAAAAGGCTGAGGATCAGATCCAATCAGGAAATCCCAGAGAAGGCTGAAATCACAGCACAGAAATTCTATGACACTAAGCCAGAGCTTTGTTGAGAAGGAGTGGTACTCTAAGATTTGGTGTGAGGATAACAGATCCATACATTCAAGAACCTTGCAATTCCAGATCTACCTAAACTACCCAGTCCTGTAGATGTGACCCATCCTCTGCTAAAAGCAACCGTGCTCTCCCTATCCAGAAATGATAATAGAAGTCTCTATCTTGCAAAACTCATGTGCCTTTCTCAGGAAGGCAATCCCCTACCTAGCAGTCAGACCAAAATCACATGACAGCATTGACACAAAATGACAACATAACCTAGCAGAGGAAATGCTAAGCCTGCTGAGGGAGCAAAGGGACTAATCACTAAAGAAGCAGAAGGATTAGATAACATATACCGTCAGGAACCAGGACAGCACACGTGGTATTGGATTTTGAAGATACTAGGTCAATGGAGGAAGGGGAGGGTGAGGTTGGGATGAGGAGAGTTTATTGAGATGGCAGCATTTCCTGTAATTGGCTCCCTGCCAAGACTGGGAAACGGTGCTAGCACGTTGCTAGGGTGTCAATGACTTTCACAATTCACTTGTTGCATGAATAACTCTTGCACGCTTGGAGAAAGTGGTGATCCATATAGCCGCGGCCAATGGTAGAGGAAGGGAATCAAAGCATCAGAGAAGTAGACATATTAGGATGGACATGCTATGTGAGATTGAATAACCCACTAGCTGATTATGTTCTATGAAGAGAACAGGATAAAACCCTTTACCAAAGAAAAAGGAATGCGGCAATAAAAAAATATCCCATGTTATTGAGGTGACCATTCTCTGCAGCAGGGTTCAGCAAACTTTTTCTATGAAGGGCCCAAAAATAAATGTTTTGTGAGTCCTGTGGTTTCCCACAACTGCTCAATCTTGCCATTATAGCACAAAAACAGTCATAGACAATATGTAAATGAGCATGATTGCGTGTTCCAATAAAACTTTATTTACAAATATTTATTTAAAATTTAATTAGCAAGTATGTTGGAAACTTGGTAACATCCACATCTCCAAAGAGTGGGAAATTAATCCAGTGAAGATTTAGAAGTCTAACACATAAACTAATTTTGTAAGAGTCCAGTAATATAGAGTTTATGGGAACATCCTCTCTAAAGTATGCCTCTTGTACATCCTCATCTAGGAAAAAGTCCCACGGCAAATGAATGTCACCCAATTAATTTACCTAGTGACATGAGGCTGCCAGTTTTCCTAGAGCCCAGAGCAGGAAAGAGCTCTGCAGTAGGCCCAATTTCTGCTGCAAGAAGCTCTACAATTGGACCATAATAATCTGATACACCATATGCTAGAATTATTGTGTGTTGAGAAACAATTGTGTTTATTCAGATCTTATAAGTGAAGCATCATGTACCCTTTGTTCTGAACTAGCTCCTCAAGGTTATTTGCATAGCAAACAGCCTTAGAAGATATAGTGCTGCTCCAGAAGAGCAGATAGATGTGCTTACAGCCATGCAAGATAGAAATTGAAACTCCTTGTGGAGTAAAGAGCAGGTATGCTTATTGCCTATTATAAAACATTTGGGTTCCCTGACCTCAGAACTCCTCTGATGTGATGCAACTCACAGTTTAAGCAGGTATAATATGGCTCTCTTTGTATCATCTTTTATGAATCCAGGCCCAAGAACGCAGTGCAAAAAAGTCTCATACTGTGGCTACAGCTATTGCTGTAAGTAAGAAACTCTTCTTCATCTCTTATCCAATAGTTTGAAGTCTTCTATCAACAACCATAAAACTTTGGTAGTTAAGTTTTTAAATTGCAAGTAGAGTAAAATATCAAACCCTTCACAGTTCTTGACATTGTGATAGGAACAGATGCTTTGTGGAATTTTTTTTCATCTGTTTTTTGTTTCTCCGACACTTAGTTGTATACATGGTGTTGGGGTCTGAACCTGGCTCCTCATGCATGCCAGGCAAGCACTCCAGCCTCTGAACCACCACTCCAGCCCTGGCAGTGGCTTTTCTGTGAATCTGAAACTCTTTTTTATTTTTATTTTTAAGAGAGAAGGACAGTGAGAGAGAGAAAGAGAGAATCAATTTTTTTTTAATTGAGTTTTTCACGTGGTTTCATTGCTCTGACACTTAGTTGTGTACGTGGTGCTGGGGTTTGAACCTGTATACTCACACACTCCAGGCAAGCACAGTAATTGCCAAGCCACTGCTCCAGCCCTGCTATGTGGAATTTTTGGCAAACCCGATAACAGAATCATAACACAGATCCTTAGAGTCTGAGAGGAAGAGCCAGAATCAGAGACAAACAAAAACAGACAGGACAGAGCCATGGGTTGTTGACAGAGAGCTTAAGGAATTGACTCACATGATTGTGGGGGGCTGAAAACATAGGCAAGAGCAGATGTTGCAGTCTTCAGTCTGAATTCCACAAGGCAACAACTGAGAACCAAAGCAGGGATTTTGGCTTTTTTGTTTGTTTTGTTATTGCATTATAGTTGTACATAATGATGGGATTTGTTGTCACATATTCTTAGATGCACACAATATAGCAATATAATTTGGTCCCCGATACCCCTCTACCTCCCTCCTCCTGTCCCCTGATCCCTTGCCTTTCTTCTGGGTCCTATCTTTTTCCACAAAAATCCCAAGTACAGTGTCATAATTCTTATACCTATGAAGAACAATTTTTATATACATGGCTACAATATATACAGTAACATACTTATAAATGCTTGGAATGTACCTTGCTTTATCTCAGTTCCAACATTTCTCCTTCTCCTCCCTTCCTATCATCCTTGTTCTTCTTTGATATATATTGACAATAGGATTAAACATTTATGTTTTTGTAAAGGCATGCAGTATAGCTTGTTCAAATATCTTATGCAGCATTTTGCAACTGTATATCATAAATGTTAACAAATTGCATTTTTGTTCTATGGTTCTAATACATGAGTTTGTCTACCTTTCCCCCAAGCCTGGGTTTAGCTCTAGCCACCATAAATGAGGGGTTTTAAGATAACATTGCAATCTGGAGAATTTACTCTTTGGGAAACTTCAGTCTATGCTCTTAAAGCCTTCAATGAATTGTAGGAGGGTTGCTCACATTATCAAGAGTAATCTACTTTACTGAAAGACTACTGATTTAAGAGTTAATCACATCTTTAAAATACCTCCACAGCAATATATACCCTGGTGTTCGACCAGACAATTGAGCACC
Organism: Aplodontia rufa; assembly: GCA_004027875.1. Taxonomy (NCBI): domain Eukaryota; kingdom Metazoa; phylum Chordata; class Mammalia; order Rodentia; family Aplodontiidae; genus Aplodontia; species Aplodontia rufa. Next base: position 3,272 of record PVKS010008565.1, on the reverse strand, counting down.
ACAGCCTAACCAAGTTGACACACAGAATTGGTCATTCATCACACCATCAGAGCTCCAAAACTTCCCACGGACCTGATGGAGTCCCCCACTGTCTCTCATTGTTCACTGTCATCTCTCAATCCAGCTTCTTCCCTGCACAACACTACTCCTTTAGTCCCTCACTCATGTTGTTCCTGAGAGAACTTCCTAATAAACCTCCTACACATGTATTTCCTTCTGAGAGTCTCTTTCTGGGAATTTTTATATATGACAAAGATATAATAAAGAGCAACACATGCTACGCAGAGTTATTACCAAGTCTAAGTTAGAAATTAACTCCCAAATATTTTTGTTGTTACCTCTTTAAATATTTGAAATCACAGTCATATTTTTGAGGGAAATGAGCCTATCCTACTGTTACATGTTGGAAAAGCCATTATTTGACACCAAGAATAAGGCAACCGATCAATTAAACAGAAAGAAAATGATGGTTTATCAAAGAACTCTCAAAAAGAAAGCCTCTTACTTGTTCTTCCTTCCTTCCTTCCTTCCTTCCTTCCTTCCTTCCTTCCTTCCTTTCTTTCTTTCTTTCTTTCTTTCTTTCTTTCTCTCTCTCTTTCTTTCTTTCTCTTTCTTTCATTCTTTCTCTTTCTTTCTCTCTCTCTCTTTCTTTCTTTCTTTCTTTCTTTCTTTGTCTGCTTTATGTCTAAGCAGGAACTGCTCAGAGTTTTTGAGCTCCAAGCTGTCACTCTGCTACCCTTAGCCATGCACATGTTCCGGGAGTGTGTGCCCACAGACATTCAGCAGATGGTCTCTGGCTGGACATCTGGAAGTCTCATCAGATTATGGGGCACAAATTTGTGATAATAGATTTAATTCAGTTTTTGCTTAACATTTTTTGGCTGCTTTAAAGACCCTGGGGTCAGTATGTAACTTGGCAAGAGTTTTACAAAAATTGTTCTGAATTTACCATCAATGGGCTGATCTTATACAATATTTTGTTTGTGCAAGTCAGACTATCTGGGTGAAAACTAATGAAAGGAACGCAATTATAGGGGGTGGGAGGTACGTGTAAGCCTTGTTAGTGCATTAGTCATTCTGGGTACCCCTGGGTACCCCTTCCCATCCCATTGTGCTGCTGCTACATAATTAGTACAAGATAACCTTGGGGGAGTATGGTCATCCTCTTTTATTTTTTGTAGACTTCAGAATATGTATTTTATTTGTATAATTAAGGGACAACACAACAGTAATTAACTCAGATCATTTTGTATTTTTATTAAGGGGAGTCTGACATAAATCTTAAGAACAAAATATAAATAAAGCTTCATCCTATAACACCCATATAGTGTTGAAGAATTTTCTCTTCTTACCATCAAAACGAAGTATTTAATGGAAGAGTGGAAACTTTTTTCATTTCCCTTTCTTTCATAGTTTCTAATACCCAATTTTCACTCAAGAGAAATATGTCAAATAAATGGATTTCTTTTTATTGTTCTTTCTTTAAAATAAACTGAGAAGGAAAAGATTAACAACCCATTAAGAAAGGTTTCAGCCAGTCATACTGGTGCATGCCTGTAATCCCAGCAACTCGGGAAGCTGAGGCAGGAGGATCACAAGTTCAAAATCAGACTCAGCAACTTAGCAAGGCCCTAAGCAACTTAGTGAGACCCTGTTTCAAAATAAAAAATAAAAAGGGCTGGGGATGTAGCTCAGTGGTAAAGCATCCCTGGGTTCGATTCCTGGTGCCTAAATAAATAAAAAAAATAGAAAGAAAGAAGAAAGAAAGAAAGAAAGAAAGAAAGAAAGAAAGAAAGAAAGAAAGAAAAAGAAAGAGACCAAAGTGTATAAAAAGTTACTAACAGAAAAGAAAACTTGAACAACCAGTACATATATAGAAAGGCGTTTGGCCAGGGATAGAGAGGAGGCTCAGTAGTGTAGCACTTGCCTGGCATGTCCGGGGGCTCAGGTTGGATCCCTAGCACCAAATACACAAATAAATAAAGCAAAACCAAAAAACAGATGTGAAAAAAATTTGACTCTCTCTCTTTTTAAAGAAAAGAAAAGAAGAGAAGGAAGGAAGGAGAGAAGGAAGGGAGGAAGGGAGGAAGAAAGAAAGGTGCTTAGGCTAATGTTAATTAGGAGAATTAAAATATGGGCTAATGAGAAATCATCTCATACCCTCCAGACTGGCAAAAATTTAAAGAAAAATTCCAAAGATTGGTGAGAAGTCTCAAACACTTTGAAAGTGGGCCTAGAAGTGGTACAACCACTTGGCTATAACTAATTAGGTTGAAGATGCACTTATTCTGTGAGCCAACAATCCCACTTCTAGGTATATATATCTTAGACAAAGATACAAGTACAGGATTGTTCATTGCAGCACTGTTCCAAAACCAAATTGGAAACAGTCTGAATATCAATTAACGAAAGAATAGACAAATACATAATAGTATGTTTTCACCAAGGAATACTATTCGGCAGTCAAAATGAATAGTTACAACAACTATTAACATGGATAAATCAACAACAAAATTCAAAAATCCACAGAAATGTCTAGAAAGGAAAATTTATTATGATTAATGATGCAAAATCTGTTTTTAAAATTCTTAAACATGAGAATGATGAACACTGAAATAATTTATGTGATTACCTCCAAGAGGAATAGGAAGGAGGAAGTTCAGAAATGTGAACTGTGTCTATAATATTTGACTTTGGAGAGAGGGTAGGGGAAAAACCTGAAAAAAATTAAGAAAACTGTTCTTCAGTACAAAACTTTCTATAAACCTGTAATTCCTGCAGCTTGGGAAGCTGAGACAGGAGGATTGCAAGTTCAAAGCCAGTCTCAGCAACTTAGTGAGACCCTATCTCAAAATAAAAAAATAAAAAAAGAGGCTGGGGATATGAATGAGTAAATGCCCCTGGGTTACATCCCGGGTATCCCCTCTCAAGACCATTTCTCTCAAACTGTTTTCCTTCAACAGTTCAGCCAAGGGGAGATGAGGGCTCATTCCAACAGCAGCCCTAACCCAGCTGGTTCTTGTGTCCCAGCAGGAAGTTCTCCCAGCAGCCTGCTGTCCACATTGCCAGGAGCAAATCACCAAAGACTGTGTGCTTTGCTGGAGAGAGTGTGGCTCATCTTCTCCCGCAAAAGCGCTGTGTTTCCATTCATCTCATTGCTTGCAGCAGGCTCTTCAAAAGGTCTCATCAGAAAATTCTGCGTTGCTAGAAATCCCACAACTCACTGAGCCTATACTGTTAATTCTGCCATGTAAAGTAAATAATTTTACTTG
>PVKS010008564.1:41730-67798 GCA_004027875.1 Aplodontia rufa | reverse complement strand
AAGGTGGTTATCCATGATCTGGCTTTTCCCCTCAATAACAAAGTTTATATCCATTGATTGATAATGTTTTGATAATGTTTCCCCCTCAACTGTATTTCTATATTCTTCTAATAAAAAAAAAAGGTTTTTTTGTTTTTTTTTTTTTTTTAAAGAGAGAGAGGGACAGTAAGAGAGGGAAAGAGAAAATCCCATTTAGTCTTTCATTTGACTTTCGTTGCCCTGACCCTTCGTTGTGTATGTGGTGCTAGGGTTCGAACCTGCATCCTTATGCATGCCAGGCAAGTGCTGCAACCACTGAGTCACTGCTGCAGCCCTTCCTTAAAGATAATAAAAAAGATAAGTCAAAAGTTATCTTGTAGAGTATGGTATAGTATTTTGTTTCAATAATTGGAATAGGGAGAACTCAAAGAATAAGCAAGTACTTTAACTATAGTTAATTGCTGTAAAGAAATTTTAGTTTCATATTGGGTGAATTAAAAATGGGTAAATTTAAGAATATTTTTACTGAATATTCCAAACATTGCACAATTTTGAAAAATACTTTTACTCTCCCTCTTAAAAGTATGTTTGTAAGGAAAAATATCCCCCTATCCCTGGCACCCAACAAACAAACAAAAACTGACCAAAGAAAGAATTAGATGATGATTTTCAGTTCCTTAATATTTTCTGAAAACTGTTTAGGAACTATTATTCTTACCTAGGAGAAAAGACTCTTTTGACCAGGGGAGGAAATCAGGGTGACATTATTTGTTCACATCATACATAAAGCTGAATGATTTTGTTCATCTGTATTCTTATTTTCTTATAGTACTTTGCATTTAATAAACCACTTTGAGGATAATATTTTTTATTGTCATTTGAGATTCTTAATAGTTTATGTGTCAGATTGCCTTTATATAAAAATATGTTTAAATTGCTTTGACACTTTAAATAGCAAATGGGAAATAAAAACATTCAGTATTGCCGTGTTATCTTTTGTCTTTTTTTTCTTGAAACCTCTGAGCAGTTGCAGGCATTTCTCATAATTTCCTATGCACAGAAATTCCCTTAAACATTGAGAAACTGCTAGAAGTTTATGCTCTGAAAGAAGTCCCCATGATACATCATTACTTGACTGCAAATATTTTTAGGAAGTCACTGATTGTAATGAACCCAGCCTTTGATAGCAGTTTTCCTCCTCTTTTCATGAGAATGTGACAGTGTCATTAAGGTTTTAGAAATGAATCCCTAGGACTACAATGATGCCCAGGATGTGGCTGTGGGATTCTCAGCTAGACTCTTTTTAGGTTTTTAATCAGGTTGGTGAAGGGGGATGTCAGAAGAAGGGAATGAGAATAGACAAGAGCTTTGGGACACCTGTATACCAGAGTATTTTACTTTCTCACTGATTCTCCTAGATGTTGAATTTGTAGGGTCTAATATAGAAAGGTAAACCAATTTCAAAATAACGTTCAAGACCAACAGATAATCAGCTCTAACCATTTTCATTTGGGAACACATAATTGATTCTTTTTTGCATTTAACCTAACGATTTGGATATATTAAATCTGAAATTTAATTTGAATTATAATTCCACTTCTGCTCTAAGGATATTGTTTTAACCTATTGTTCTTTTTTATAGCAACAGAGTTTGCCCTTGGTATCTTCTGCAGGTCAGTTAGATTGTGTAACGGAAGAGTGTAAACGTAACAGATGTATGCCAGAAAAAGGTATGTCTCAGTACAGAAACAGAAAAGCATATTTTGGCATCAGTCTTTGAAATAAGATTCAAAATACATTGCAACACATAAAATATAGATCTTTTTTAGTGAGGTGGAGGATAGAAAGAGGAATTATTTAAAAGTATTCATTCATAATTGTTTGGTTCCCTTCCTTTCCTTTCTTTATTACTGGGGATTGAACCCAGGGGCACTTTACCATAGAACTACATCCCCTGACCCTTTTATTTGTATTTTTAAATTTTGAGACGGGGTCTTGCTAATTTGCTGAGGCTGCCCTTGAACTTGTGATCCTCCTACCTCAGCCTCATGAACCATTGGAATTATAGGTGTGTACCAGCTCCTCCTCTACATTTCTTCTCTTTTTCCTCCTCCTCATTCTTCTTCTCTTCTTCTTCAAGAGAGAGGGGGCAGTGAGAAATAAAAAATCAATTTTATTTAGTTTTTCTTGTGGCTTTCATTGCTCTGACAGTTCCTTGTGTACGTGATGCTAGGGCTCGAACCTGCATCTTCACATATGCCAGGCAAGCTCCACAACTGCTGAGCCACCACTCCAGCCCCTCCTCTATGTTTCTTAGTAGTAAGCACTTTGAACTTTATATTTAATGAATGGTGTATAATATTTGTACAGTATTTTATGATTTTTTTTCAAATTACAGTTGGTATATAGTGCCTGAGAAGTTGCTTTTCCTGTTTATTAAGTTATAAGAGCTTTTCTGAGCAGTTTTTTTTCTGTGAATTCTTGTAGCACTGGAATTTGTAGAAACATGACCTATCTATTGCTTCACTTCTTTTTCCAGTTGAAATCAGAAAGGAATATTTTGTCTGTTTCTCAGTGAGAACAACCTTTTCTCTAAAATGATCATTCATACTTCATTTTCCTTTTTTTTTAACATTGAAGCTGACGTGGAAAAGGTAGCTTTCATTTTACTTTTTGACTTTGCTGCTTAGGTTCTATGAAAACATAAAATTATCTTCATATGTTATTTTTTAAAAATTTCACCTTTGACACGAAAATGATGTCAGAAGTCTGAAAACCAAGTTAGCTTCTGTGGGTTGTTTCTTGGTATGCTTGCTGATATCTCAGTGCTATGTTAACATTTCTTTATTTTGTGATTATATACCCCATACAGAATTAAAACTCCTTTGGTACAGGAGTTTGAACCCAGGGACACTCTACCACTGAGCTATAAATGCCACACCCCACCATCTTTTTTATTTTTTATTTTCAGACAGGATCTCACTGAGTTGCCAGGGCTGGTACAAAACCTGCAATCCTCCTGCCTTAGCCTCCCGAGGCTTGGCATACAGGTGTGCCTCCTATTGTACCTGGCTACTGGCTAATTTTGTATATTTTTCCCCCTAGACCTAGAATCAGCTATTTTTGGAAGTAAACTTTGGTTCCTTTCATTGGAAAATGATATTAGAAACCAAGACCTAAGCAATCAGTGTTTGTCTTTACTTTTAATATGGCAATATTGAGTTGAGCCAAATCATAGATATATTTGAATATGTGCTTCTTGATAATATATAAAATTCAGAGGCTGATTCAGAGCGTAGTTGTGTCCCCAGTGATTCAGAGGAAAGATTTGGTTTATTTAGAAGGTGATGTAGAACTTTTATTTTCTTCTTCTTTTTTTTTCTTTTTAAAGATAGAGGGACAGTGAGAGAGAGAAAGACAGAATCAATTTTTAATTTTTCACATGGCTTTTGTTGCTCAGACACTTGTTGTGTACATGGTGCTGGGCTTTGAACCCGTGTACTTGAGCATGCCATGTCAGCTCGGTAACCACCAGGCAACCGCTCCAGTCCCGATGTAGAACTTTTCTTGCTATGATTTCAATTTAAGACACTTTGGTTTATCTTTCTTTCCAAAGGTCTTTCAACTCCTTATTTTTAAAAAGTTTCTTATGTTCTTTGTATCTTCACAAAACTCATATTAATATTTGGGTATACTTCCTTTTTTAGCTCAGCCATCAACTTCTAAGGAAGTGAGCTGTGTGCTGTTCTCATTTGAAAATTCTTGGACTCCAGATAGTTTTTAATTGGGGAAGTTACCTAAACCATTAGTATGATTTCCCTCTTTAAACATTGCAAGGTTTTAAAGAATTGTATGCAAAATGTGCTGGGAAGTAGGAGTACATGGAATTTGTTAGTGGATTTTATTTTAACTTACCTTTTTAGGGAAACTGTTACAAAAATAAGTGTTATTAATAATTTAAAGCCCCTTTAAGGTGGGGGTGATGATGAGAAAATAAGTTTCATGTGGTGACTGCATCGAAAACATTACTTATTCATCATAAGGGACTTTGGGGTCTTCTGGGTGCTGTGGTGCACGCCTAAAATCCCAGTGATTTGGGAGGCTGGGGTGGGAGGATTGCAAGTTCAAAGCCAGCCTTGACATCTTAATGAGGACCTAAGCAAGTTAGCAAGACCCTGTCTCAAAATAAAATGTAAAAAGGGCTGCCAATGTGACTCAGTGGTTAAGCACACCTGTGTTCAATCCCAGGTACCAAAAAAAAAAAAAAAAAAGAGAGAGAGATGTTGGGGGTCTTGATTACTCTTGCAAATGGAGGGACTCCAGTTATTTCTTCTTTGCATACTTCTTTAATACGAGTCTTTCTCTGCTTGTCTTCCTTCCTAGGACTTTTTCCTATTTTATGACTAGGAAAGATTTCTCTTTTCATTTCTTGAGCCATTCACTGTGGCAGTCCAGTAATGGTAGGCAGTGAATGCTCAGTGGATAAGAGCATAGGCTTTGAAAAAGGCTTAGGTTTGATTTTATCACTTTCTGTCAACCATCTGATTTTGGATAAATTCCTCAAAATTTCTAAGCCTCTTTTCCCCTCGTTTGTAATGAAGATAATAGTGCTTACCTTTGTGTTTGTTGTATGAAATGAACTAATACATGTAAAGAACTTAGCACCATTGCCCTTGGACCACTGTGAGATCATAAATGTTAATTACCATGTGAACTATATCATTAACTCATTTTGGGAGATGAACTGTTTAAAAATGAGGGTGTCACTCAGGCAAGAATATAGTATAAACTTGTTTAGAATTTATGTCATTTTTTTTTTAGTCAATTTTTATTTAGTTTTTCATGTGATTTTCATTACTCCAACACTTTGTTGTGTTTGCGGTGCTGAGGTTTGAAGCCCATTCTCATGCATGCCAGGCAAGCACCATAACCGCTGAGCCACCCCTCCATCCTCTATGTGTCATTATTAATTGCATGGAATGTAATAGAGAGTCTTGATCTCAATTTGATGTGTTTAAAAGTTAAGGTAAGCCAGGCATGGTGGCACATAACTGTAATCCCAGCAACTCAGGAAGCTGAGGCAAGAGGATCACAAGTTCAAAGCTAGCCTCAGCAATTTAGACTGTCTCAAAATAAAAGATAAAAAGGGCTGGAAATGAGGCTCAGTGGTTAATCACCTCTGAGTTCAGTCCCTGGTACCAAAAAAAAAAAAAAAAAAATTAAGGTGAATGATTTTAATATTTAATAAAATCTTAATCAGTTTTATTTAACCTCTTCAGATTTTATTAAAGTATAAGGAGCTTAAAATTTTTTAAAAAATTCAGTGTAATATGTTTAATTGACTTTTGGAAACAATGAAATCTATATAATTTTAAGACGCAGTTAGATGGCACTTAATATACTGTGGCTCCACATTTTGAGTGTTGCAGCCACACTGTGTCTTGGAAGATATGTAAAAGATGGCAACTAAGATGACATTTCTAGGGGGCTGGAGTGGTTGCTCAGTGGTTATGGCACGTGCCTGGCATGTCCAGGTACGTGAGTTCAAATCCCAGCAGCCCGAGCACAGTGAAGACTCAGAGCAATGAAAGCCACATGAAAAATTAAATAAAATTGATTCTCTCTCTCACTTAAAAAAAAAGATGACATTTATCAAGCTCTTAGCAATAACCAGCTCAACCAGATTGATTTCATTAGTTTATAATAGTAGTATTTTCATTATTACTAGTATTATTTTTGAAGAGAGAGAGAAAAAGATAATTTATATTTTCATTTTTCCTCCACTTATATGGTGCTGGGGATCAAATCCACTCTATGCTGAGCCATCTCTCCAGCTCTGCTTTTATTATTTTTAATAGTTTTTTTTTTCTGTACTGGAAATTTAACCCAGGATTGCTTTACCAAACCCTTTTATTTTTTTATTTTGAGACAGGGTCTCACTAAGTTGCTAAGGCTGGCTGCAAACTTGTGATTTTCCTGCCTTAGCCTCCTTAGTTTCTGGGATTACAGGTGTGTGTCACCGCTCCTAGTTTCAGTCGAGTTTCTATATACTAATTATCTGAAAAAAAAAAAACTAAAACAATTCCATTTACAATAGCATCAAAAAGAATAAAATGCTTATGAATAAATTTAGTCAAGCAAGTGAAAGATCTGTTCACTGAAAACTGCAGTATCCATTAAATAAATGGAAGAAGACACAAATAAATGGAAAGACAGTTAACCCAATCAATAAATGGGCAAATGAACTAAACAGACACTTCTCAAAAGAAATACAAATAGACAATAAATGTATGAAAAATGTCCAACATCGTTAGCAAATTAGGGAAATACAAATACAAACTACTCTGAGATTTCATCTCACTTTAATTAGACTGACAGCCATCAAGAATACAAATGTTGGGGCTGGATGAGTGGCTTGGCGGTTATGGCGCTTGCCTGGCATGCATGAGGACATGGGTTCGAACCCCAGCATCATGTACACAAGGAAGTGTTAGAGCAACAAAAACCACATAAAAATACTAAATAAAAATTGATTCTCTCTCTCACTGTCCCTCTCTTTTTTTTTTTAAAAAAGAAAACAATTATCAATAAATGCTGGAGAGGATATGGGAATAAAGGAACAGTTTTACACTGTTGGATTGTTAATTAGTATTATCACTATGAAAATGAGTGTGGAATTCCTGAAAAAATTAGGCATGGAACCATCATATGATCCAGCTGTACCACTTGTTAGTATTTATCCTAAAGAACTAGTCAGCACACTGTATTGATACATGCATCCCAGTGTTTATAGCAGTACACGTCACAATAGCCAGATTATGGAACCAGCCTAGGTTTCTGTCAACAGATGAATGGGTAAACAAAATGAAATATGTATATATACAGTGGAGTTTTAGTCAGCCATAAAGAAGAGTGAAATGATGCCATATGCTGGTAAATGGATAGAACTAGAGAGAACATCATGCTGAATGAAATAAGCTAAACTCAGAAAGTCAAGAGTCATATGTTTTCTCTCATGTGGAAGCTAGACAGGAAAAAAAAATAAAAAGATGCAGCAGGGGAGATCTCATGAAATTTGAAGTGGAGGTCAGGGACCATTGGGAGGGTAGGAGAGGTGCTGGGGTATGAAATTGACCAAATTATACTGTTAACATTTAGTGTATGTACAAATATGTAGTAAGAAATCCCACTGTTGTATGTGATTATAAATGCACTAATAAAAGGGAAAAAGATAATTGGAAAGAGATCCTGAATTCATAGATTGGAAGAATTAGTGTTGTTAAGATGTCCATACTTCATAAAACAACCTATATAGATTAAATGCCATCCCTATCAAAATTCCAATGACATTTTTCACAGAAACGAAAAAGACAATCCTAGAATTCAGAAGGAACCACAAAAGATCTCAAATAGCCAAAGCAGTGTGGAGAAAGAACAAAGCTGGAGACATCACACTAACTGATTTGAAAGTATATTATGAAGTTATAATAATCAAAACAAAATAGTACTACTGGCATAAAACCAGACTAGTGGAATAAGATCATAGAAACTCACACAAAGAGGGTCAACTAATATTTGACAGAGGCACTGAGAATATGCAGTGGAGAAAGGATAGTCTCTCCAACAAATATTGGGAAAACTGGTTATCCCTCTGTTAAAGATTGAAATCAAACCCTTATCACATACCATACACAAAAATCAGTTCAAAGTAAAGACTTACATGTGTAAGATGTAAAACAGTACAAATGTCAGGAAAAGCTCCTTTTGACATTGGTCTTGGCAATGATTTTTTTGGATATGACAGCAAAAATACAGGAAAGATGAACAAGTGGGACCATATCAAACTAAAGATTTTCTTCATAGTGAAGGAAACAGTCAACAAAATGAAAATTTAATCTATGGAGTAGGAGAAAATGTTTGTAAAGCATATCAGATAGGCCACCCAAATCCAAAACTATATATAAAGATGTGGAAGCTGTTGTAAAACCTAAGACAGGATGATAGTTGGCTGAGTATAAGTGATAAACTCACCATAGTTGAAATCTCACATAAGCCCAGGGAACCATACCTATGAAGGTAGGGTGGGGCGGGGGAAGGGAGGGAGAGAGAAGGAGCGTTATCAGTACAACTGGGAACACTCAACTTCCATTCGAAGCCTAGCTATACACAGGCAGGCAGAAAAACTCAGAAATGTCAGCAATTCTTATACATGTGTATGTTCATTTCAAATTATAGCATGGTGGGATTACAGAGGAGACTTGAGTTCAGGGAATGGATGATGGGGGTAGATCCTGGACTAGGATTGGCCTTAACTTACTATCTCACTATGTCAATATCCATGTACACATGAATATGTAGCAACGGTTCCCTCCAATATGTAAGACTATGTCGAAGAAATAAAAAATTTTAAAAAATAAATAAACCAAGGGGGGAAACCATGGAATGGCATCAGCCTTCACTAACTATGTGAATATACATTTGTTCATGATTGTTTGATAATGATTCCCCCTCAACTGTAACTCCATATTCAACTAATAAAATAAATAAAAATTTAAAAAATAAAGTTAGTTTTGCCATTTCTCAAAAAAATTATATATAAAGAATACATGGTGGGCTGGAGCAGTGGCTCAGCTGTTATGGCGCCTGCCTGGCATGCGCTAGGACACGAGTTCAAACCCCAGCACCACATACACAACAAAATCTCAGAGCACAGAAAGCCACATAAAAAACTAAATAAAATTAAAAAAAAAAAAGAATACATGGGGGGCTGGAGCAGTGGTTCAGCAGTTAACGGCACTTGCCTGGCATGTGCAAGGACACAGGTTCAAACCCCAGCAGCACGTAAACAACAAAGTGTCAGCAACGAAGGCCAGATGAAAATACGTAAAATTTGATTGATTCTGTCTTTCCCTCTCTCTGTATCTCACTATCCCTTTCTCTTTCTTCTTCTTTTTTTTTTTAAAGAATACAGACCCTAATACCAAAACAAACCAACAACAACAACAAAAACCAACTTACCTGAAAAAGGGGCAGAGGACTTGAACAGACATTTTTCTAGAGAATACAAATGGCTAACAGGCATATGAAAATGTGCCCATGATCACTAATCAGGGAAACACAAATCAAAACCACAGTAAGATAGCATCATACCCGTTAGTATATCCATAAGAAAAATAATAATTGTTGACTAAGATGTGGAGAAAAGGGAATCCTTATGTAATCCCACCAAGAGTGTTGCGGTGGAAAACAGTATGGAAGTTCTTTACAAACACTGGGTATACATCCAGAGGAAATAATATCATTATCTTGAAGAGATAGCTGCACTCCCATGTTCTTTGGAGTATATACAGAATATACTTGGTAAGCATGTACTTTAATTGTTTAAATTAGAGGTGAGTGGGTGAATTTGAGAGTGATCTGCTACTCATGATCATTTAATATTCAGCAGCATCATGTTTTATAAAACAATCAGAGCGTTGATCATATCAGTGAAAGTAAAGATTTTATTAAATGAGCTTTTGCAACATTTTGAGAAGCAGCAGCATCCCTACATAGAGAAAAAAATCCTCCAAGGAATGGATGCAAACTACACATAGTTTCTTTTTCTTTATCTATGTCCCCAAATATTTAGGGATATTATAGTCCCAAGAATGTTGTTTGGCTCCAAGCTCCTAGTGTCACATTAAACAAAAACTTATAGGCAAAAAAAAAAAAAAAAAAAAAAAAAAAAAAAAAAAAAAAAAAAAAAAAAAAAAAAAAAAAAAAAAATTGAGGCAAAAAGGGGGAAAAACAACCAAAAATGGATTTTGATCATGTTGTGATGGTCAGAGAACAGAGAATGTGGAACAAGTGTGTAAGGAATATCTGCAGGGACCAAGGGAGTCAATTACGTTGAACAGGTTTGAGAGGTTGATTTTATATTTTTTATTTTGACTTTTGTATTAATGAATATACTAAATGCATGTTTTTCCTCTTCCTAGGATAGATTGACTCATCTTTATTAAAAAGGTATATAAATTATGAAATGTTGGATAACCTTTTTGTTAATATAATTCTTTGAATTCATTCTTAGAATGATTTTCTGTAAAATGTGTGAAAGATCAAGGACCATGGGTAGCAAACAGTTGTTGACAACCTGGTTTGCAGATAATAACAAATTTTGCCAAATAAAATTAAGCTTATTTTTCTTTCTTTTTTTTTTTTTTTTAAGAGAGAAACAACTTTATTTGTTTTTCACATGGCCTTAGTTGCTCCAACACTCAGTTGTGTACGTGGTGCTGGGGTTTGAATCCGGGTCCTCGTGCTTGCCAGGCAAGTGCCAAAACCGCTGAGCCTTGTTCTTTCTGTAGCATATTAATTATATCATAGTATGCCATAACCTCTTTCAATGCAATCTTCCTAGTCTTGGAATAATAGCCAATTCCAGGAATTAAGAGAATTAGGTTACTTTGCCTGGTGGCAAAACAAAACAAAACAAAACAAAAAACACAAAAAAGTCCTAGGTATTAAATCATTGGCTTGTAAGTTTGGGCACAATCAAATAAAGTTTCATGATAAAAGTCAATTTGCATACTGTTCACATTTATTCATACTTTAACAGGTATATTTTTTCTGTTTCTCTCTGATTCATATAATCCTCCTTGAAACAGATTTTCAATTGCTGTTATGTCCAGAGGAGCAGAATTTTAATAAAATTTTAGGATAAAGACTAAATTCAGAATTGAACTACAGTAACTTGATGCTATTGGCTATGAATATATTTTAATCTATCATAATATTTAAGCAAATATTAAAATATGTGGTTATCTAACTTGACTGTATGTTACAAAACATTAAAATGTTCATTTGCTGTATCAAAAAATATAAGAAACTGGTTTGGTTACAGAAGAAATGATAATTTCGTTTTAACTTTAGTGTTTTTCAAAATTGATGGCCTTGTGCTCAAAGCAGTAGAGGAAGAGATGAGGTGACATGATGAGAACGTTTTAATTTTGTTAGGGTAGAGCTTGCAGCTGTAATAACTGACACTGGAATAATATCTCAGTGGTTCCTATGAGAATTTGGGAAAATTGTTTTCTCCCCTGAGTTCTGAAGTCCTTGCAGAAAATTTTGTCTTTCTGTTCCTGTAGCCATTGATATTCCATTTTGAAGCTATAAGAATCTGGGACATATTAGACATGTAGAATCTCTGTAGAACCATCTGCTCTAAAGTCTTTCAAGATTATGGAGGAGGGAATTGCTTTAGTGTAATCAGAAATATACCAGAAAAACTAATCAATCTGTAGGGTCTTTAGCAAGTGCAAAATGAAGTGAACCTAAAGAATTCAGTGCTTAGAAGCGACTTGACATAATAAGGACCTGACTCAAAACTTAAAATTTAACTCAGAATTTAAAGCTTTATTTTTCAGATTAGTAGAATTTAAAGAGGTTCCTTTCAACATTAAACGTTAGGGCTTTCTGTGATGTGCTTTGTGCTAAGTACCACCGTGCTAACTTTCTTTGACCCTTATGGTTCTCTGTCATCCCGCTTGAAACATCCTGTTTTAGCTTAGGAAATGCTTAAAAGAATGTTGTAGGTGGAATGCCCTGAAAGGTTATCTAGCCTAGAATTTCTTAAATCTGATTGTATGTCAGATTTAACAATATATTTCCAGGCCCATCCCCATTCTGATGAATTAGAATCTATACAAGTGAAGCCCAAGAATCTGTGTTTTAACAAGTCTTTCCGTATTAGGCTGGCATAGATTCATTGGAAATTACTGCTTCAAGACCAGTGCTCTCATTTTCTACATGAAAATCTTTAGCTCAGTGACATGCCAGTGTGTAGTCAGTTTGGTCCTCTTCATGTTAGGTGTAATATACAGAGTATTTAGAACTCAGGTCATTATAGCTATAGAACTTTTTTTGATGGAACTATGCTAAAAAAAAAAACCAACTAGCTTCAAGACATTATTTGAGCATACAACAGGTTTTTGAGCTATAGCAGGTGTTGAATTTATAGGGAAGAGTCTAAATAACTCCTCATTCATATTAATGTCCTGTGAGTGAGAACAGACAGGTTCTTCAGAAAGTTAGAGAGATAACTTCAGAAATTAGCTCTGGGGGTTGGGGATTTAGCTTAGTGGCAGAGCGCTTGCCTAGCACACACAACGCCCCGAGTTTGATCCTCAACCCTGAAAGAAAAAAAAAAAAGAAATTAGCTCTGAATAAAAATCTGAGTGAAATATATAGAAATATATAGATGCTTGTTAGGATCCAAAATACAGAGGTGGCCAGTAATGGGACTTTTATAAACAAAGGCAGAAGTGACTTATTTCATGAATTTAAAATATAGAATTTGATAAATTTTGAAATGTATATTCATAGGAAGCCATCAACATAAATCAAGAGAGTGAACATAACCAAAACCTCTGGAAGTTTCCTCATGTCCCTTTGTAATTCTTGTCTCGTACCTCTCCATAGCTTCTTCTGTCCCTAGGGGAACATGGCTTTCTGTCATGATAGATAATTTTGCATTTTAGAAAATTTTACATAAGTGGAATGATAACAATAGGAACTGTTTTGGGTAGTAGAACATGGCTGGCTTATTTCAGTCAGCATATTTTTGAGATTCGACCATAAGGTAGTAGGCATCAATATTTTTTATTGCAGAGCTGGAGCGGAGGCTCAGCAGTTACAGCACTTGCCCAGCATGTGTGAGTACACAGATTCAAACCCCAGCATAAACGTACACAGCTAAGTGTCAGAGCAATGAAAGCCATGTGAAAAGCTAAATAAAACCGATTCTCTCACTGTCCCTCTTAAAATATATATATATTTTGTAGACATATTTATTGTATGGATATGCCACAGCTTATTCACCTGTTGATGACCATTTGAATTGTTTTTAGCTATTATAAATAAAGCTACTGAGAACATTCTATACAAATTTTTTATAGATATATGCTTTCATCTTGAGTGAATACTTAGGAGTGAAATGGCTAAATCTTATGGGTACATGTATGTCTATCTTTCAAAGAAAATATCAGTGCCATTTTCTGAAGTGGTTTTATCCCTTTACATTTCCTTTGCAGTTGTACTCACCCAGCAGTGTTTGAGATTCGGGTTCCTCCTGAATCTATGGTCAGTTTATATTTTTATTTTTTAAATTTTTTATTTTTTTATTCATTAAAGAAGGATTTACAATTAGGAGGGAATCATTATCAGACAACCAAGAACAAATGTATAATGAGAGCAAGCCAAGGCTGATGCCATTCCATGGTTTCCCTCCTTGGGTCCCAATGGTTCCATGTTTTCCCCTATTTAATCCCCGAGTTAATTGGACTTCTCATGGAAGTCGAAGGTTCCCCACTGAGTTGATTCCCTCATACTCCCTCCCTCTGGTCTCCTTGATATCCTTCCTATTCCTTCCCCCTCTCCCAGGCCCCCTCCCTATGTCCCCCAGCATCCTAAGCAAGGTTCCCCCTGTTCATATAAAAAGTCATAAGTTATTATTAGCTTAGTATAGTTAGTTTTTAATTTTAGTCATTGTAATACTCGTACACTGGTTTCATTTTGTGATTTTAATTGTATTTTATTAATAACTAATGATATTGAGAAAAATTTTTTTTATACCAGGGATTGAATCCAGGGGCGCTTAACCACTGAGCCACATCCCCAGCCCATTTTATTTTTATTTTGAGATAGGGTTTCACTAAGTGGCTTAGGGCTTCTCTAGGATGCTGAGGCTGGCTTTGAACTTGCAATCCTCCTGTCTCAGTTTCCTGAGCTTCTGGAATTACAGGCATGGACCACTAGGCTCAGCTTACTTCCCTTTTTGGTTACTGGAATTACATGTATATCAGGCTACTTGAAGTTATTTCATAGCTTGATGATGTTCTTTTCATTATTATATTATAATATAATTATTATAAGTAATTATAATTATTATATTATAATAATTATAATTATAAGTAATTATAATTATAATTATTATAATTAATTATAATTATTATAAGTAATTATAATTAATTATTATAATTATAATTAATTATAATTATTATAATTAATTAATTATAATTATATTATAATATAATTATTATAAGTAATTTTCTGTTTGTTTATCTTCAAGTTTATTTGTCTTTGCTTCTCCAGTATTTTATCTGCCTGCCATTAATTTTATCCAATGTGGTGATTTTTTTTTTTTTTTTTTTGGTTTGGTGTGGAGGATTGAGCCCAGAGGCCCTTTACCACTGAGCTATATCCCCAGTCTTTTTTATTTTATATTTTGAGACAAGGTCTCCATAAATTGTTAGGACGTGCTCAGTTGCTGAGGCTAGCCTTGAACTAGTGATCCTCCTGCCTCAGCCTCCCCAGTCACTGGGATTATAGGTGTGCACCATTGTGCCTGGCTCCAATGTGTTTTAATCTCAGATATTGAAACTTTCATCTCTTAAGTTTGATTTGAGTCTTTTTAATATCTTCAACATCTGTTCTTCATTTTTCAAATATAAGGAATACACTTCTAACAACTGTTTTATTGTTCTTATTTCCTAATTTTAATATCTATGTTGTCTAAGTTGGTTTTAGTTGATTTTTTTCACCTCATTATGAATTTAATTTTCTATTTCTTTGCATGCCTTGCAATTTTTGATTAGAAGCCAGACATTATTATTTTTTAACTTATTTAGTGTTTTTAAAAATATTCCTGTAAATATTCTTGACTTTTGTTCTGGGGCAAAATTAAATAATAAAAATTAACCCTTTTGAGTGGTTGGGAATTTAGCTCAATGGCAGAGTGCTTGCTTAGCACAATGTAAGGCCCTGAGTTCGGTCTTTGACTCCTTAAAAAAGAAAAAAGAAGAAGAAATTAATCCTTTTGGGTCTTGCTTTTAAGATTTGTTAGGTAGAAACAGAGGAGTATTTGGTACTAATTATTCTCCACTGCTGAGGCAAGACACTTTCTAGTGCTATATATAATACCCCATGAGAGATTTTACAATCTGGCTGGTAGAAACAGGCAATAATCCCATCTCTGTGCAAGTGCCTGGGACTGTTCTAACTTCTTTGGTTAGTTCTTTCCCCAGCGTAATGTCGCTTTCTTCCACATGTGCTCAATACTCTGTGCTACATATTCAGTGGAATCCTGATCTGTGGAATTCTCTGTGTAGTTCTCTCTCTTTCATTTTTAAATCTTTCAGATTTATTTATCTTGACCTCCTTGTGTTCTCATTTCTTTTGGCTGAACTCTCGAAGTTTTTCAGAGTCCATATGGGTTCTTGCTCCCCAAAGAAATTCTGGACAGTAAACTGAGATGGTGGAAGTACTCCTTTTGCTGTTTCTCAAGGAGTATTGTCTTCTTTCACCAGAGTTCAGTATCATAAACAGTGTTTCATGTTATTTTTTCTTTCTTTCTTTTTTTTTTTGCATGTGGGATGGGAAACCTAATTCCCATTAATTTATCCTAGTTGGAAGTGGAGGTCTGATATTCACTTTTGATTCAAGTCCAATAATTTCTTGAGTTTTTGATTTTGTACTGTGGTATACATTATACTGTTTCATCTATACTCCTAAAGGTTTATTTTGTTTGTATGCTAAAAACTTAAGTTTTAAAACTGTTTATTGTGAAAATGAGAATTCATTTCACATTTGTGATCTTTTTATATTTTGCCGTATTCAGTATGCTGCCCATAATGCCTGGTAATATCAAATGACATAAAGTATTCAGTACATAGTTGAGGATTAAACAATAAGTTGATAGTAAAGGTCCAAGATCATTCCCTGAGACGTGTGCAATTTATATAGCAATGGATCCTGATCCTGGCAGCTTATATAGCAATTCTTTGAACTGCTGAAAGGTAACTTGATAAGTAATTATCATTGCTGTTATGCTAAATAAACTAGAAGGCCTAGTTATAAGTTCCTTTGCTCAAGAAACAAAATACAAGTGTCATAGTCGGGATACTGTCTTTATTATTCTTAGAATTTTCTGGGTGTACCAAAATATAGTCTTTTCTGAAGAATTCTGTTGATTTCAGGAAGGCAGATATTGTTTACTAAAATTCTGTTAACTCTGGCATAAGTTCTTTCTAAAAACCCACAGATATTCTGTTTTGAGAATGGGACCATACATTTCACTAGGGGACCTTCTTACTAGGGGGTTAGTTGTCTTCCTGATAGATGCTTGGAAGATTTGTGAGACTCATACTTCTTTTGCCAACCAGATGTCTGCCAACTCCTGTGATCTAGATGTAGTTCCAGCGGGAATTTAACTATGGATGTTTGATCTTAATTATCCTCGTAATCCAACATTGCTGGCTTTATAATATAATAGTTTTCAGAAATTCTTTAGGATAAATTTACTATTGTTTTAAATCATGGTGGAATGACTTTTTTGTAGACTTTTTTGTGTGTATGTACTAGCATTACTTTGGACACTAAAGAAAATTTCTAAATTTTGAATTCCACTCATTGGTTTTAATTATTTCTCTTGAAAAGTTTGAGGGAATACATAACAGAAGTCATTGTGAGTTCTATCCCAGCACCACACACACACACACACACACACACACACAGGGAGAAATCATTGATCCTGTTAGTTTGTCTTAGTATGCTTTCTTGGTGTCCTGTTTACTTTTCATGCTACATTCAGTGAGCTAATTGTTGGTTTATTCATTGATGTTTCTGTGTTAATTTAGTATGTACATTTGTAGTGTTGAAAGTTGGTAAATTAATAATTAATGTGCTTATTGAGCAAATAAAGGACTACTGTGCTATTTAATTTTGTGTGTCAACTTGGCTGGACTAAGTGATGAAATAATGCTGGTGAGCATTATTTCTGGCTGTAACTGTGACAGTATTTCCGTAAGATCTTAGTGTTTGAATCTGTATAATGTAAAGATCGCCCTCACCAATACAGATTGGCATCATCCACTCTGTTGAGAGCTTAAAATAGTACAAACAGGTGGAAGAAAGGGTAAATTTGATCTTTGTTTTGAAGCTGGGTGGATTTGGGACATCCTTCCTCCTTTGGACATGGAAATTTCTGGTTCTGCAGTCTTTGATTTTGGTCTGGGATTTATCCCCACTCTTCAACATTCTACTATTCTTTGTATTTTCTGTACATTTGAAAATTTTTATTTGAAAATGTTCAGAAAGAGATTAAATCTCACTATTTTACATCTAAAGAAATTTGCTGTTTTAGGTATCTTCACTTTCAGAATCAGGGTCTCGCTAAGTTGCTTAGGGCCTTGCTAAATTAGGGAGGCTGGTCTTGAACTTGCAATCCTCCTCGTTCAGCCTCTTGAGTTGCTGGGATTACAGGCATGCACTGCTGCACCCAGCTTACCAAATACTATTTTAAACAGGATATATAATTGCTTTCTGATGTTTTAGGGTTATCTTTTTTAAATTATTATTTTTTTTGATGGTGCTGGGGTTTGAACCCAGGACCTTATGCATCCTAGGTGAGCACTCACTCTATCACTGAGTTTTATCACTGTCCCTTAGGTTTATCTTCTAAAACCAATTATTGTTTGCTGCCATAAACAAATTGTGGCTTTCAGAGGCTGACAAGGTATATGAAAAATTTGGCAGGGTGCAGTGGAGCACCCGGTGATCCCAGTGACTAGAGAGAGACTGAGGCAGGAGGGGTGCACGTTCAAGACTCAGCCACTTAGTGGGACTATGTCTCTAAATAATAAATAACAAGGGCTGGAGATGTAGCTCAGTGGTATAGCATCCCTGGGTTTAATCCCCAGTGCAGAATACACACACACACACATACTCACACATATACACATATGGATATATGTATTAAATTTGAACTTAATTAAAATTTTAAAATTGCTATACACTTGGAGTTTTTGAATTCTGTTTTCAAACTAAGATCAGCAGAAAGGTTTCATTTGACATACCAATTCTGGCTTTTTGAAACAGTGTTGAGAGTTCTGATAACTTTTGAGCTCAGCAAGCTAAGTCAGGATCAGCCACAGTTGTCTGTGTATTTTGGAAAAGGAGGAGTAGAGAGATGGAACTGACACATATTTGTTATCTGGGGTTAATAACGGGAGTTTAAGTATAATTTGTGTACATCATGAAAGCATATCAATGAAACCAAATGTTCTTTACTACATTGGATTCAGATGTATTTAATCCCTCTCTGCCTTTTTGAAGGATCTCATTGACACACCAATTTCTACTTCTAAGCTGTAAATATTTGGACGTTTTTGCACTTTTCATTGTCCCAACCTTTGAAGCAAGTTTAGTAGTCACACCTTTCTTAACTTCTGTGGTGTTAAATAAAGATGTCCCTTTTGTCATGGAATTTATAATCTCTTTGGGTGGAGAAAAGTAGCTGCTTTTCTTTTAGGATTTTGAGGTCTCATGTAGAGGAACTATCTGCTAAATTATAGATCAAAATTCTAAAAGGTTTAAATTCATGAGTAAAGACAGCAGGGAATTCCTTTTCATATTCTGGAGAAAAAGGCTCACAAATTGCAGAATTACAGGAAAGTAGTATTTTTTTCTTTCTCTGGATTGAATCAGTTTTACTAGGATGGTTGGCAGTATGTTTATAAATGTACTTTTGTAGTTTCTTAAAATTATTTTTTAGAATTATTTGGGTTAAATTAAGATCGAAAGCAACACTTTGAAGAAACATGTAAACTTGTTTTATAAATTCTTTTGCTTATTTTTGCTTTCAATAGCCTTTTTTCCTAGATGCAAAAGTAGATTGTTGGTAGTTGAGAGAACCAGATGGCAGAATTCCAGCTCTCATGCTTTCTTCTGTTGCTGCTGAGTTGTTAGCATATTGGTAATTCCTGCTTTTAAGGGCTATTAATTTTAGTAATAGATAAAATTGTGAGGTTAATGAAAGTCTGTTTGGCATCTTCTTGAACCTCTTTTTGATAACTCTTCTTTCCTGCTGATGTGATTCAGTACCTCAACCATAGTTTCCAGAGGACCTTGAGTTCTATAGACTAGTTACAGTAAGCTCTGCTAAGGTCTTTGCTTATAATGACCTATGAAGTTACTATGAGTTTCATAGTACTTATATTTGTTTCACAAGAATAAATTTCTTCAGGTGGAAAAAATTATTTTGGGGTAGATAGCTAGCTTTAATATTTCTTTTTTTTCTCTTTCTTTCTTTCTTTTTTAAAGACAGAGGGACAGTGAAAGAGAGAGAGAGAGAGAAACAGTTTTATTTAGTTTTTCATGTGGCTTCTGTTGCTCCAAGATCTCATTGTGTACATGGTGCTGGGGTTTGAACTCGTACATGCTGGGCAAGCGCTGTAACTGCTGAGCTCCAGCCTCCCTTTAATCTTTCTTAGATCTTACCAGTAAGTAGTTGTATACTCAGTTTCTGGGTCATGTTGATGTGGTTGATTATCCTATCCATTAAGTAAAAAAGAATTGTACACTGGGCTATTTAGTAATAAGTGATACTTCAGTTTTTATGGGATTTATGTCTCTTAAATAGTCATTTTAAAAACAATAAAGATTAAAGGTAAAATACATAAGGAATTGCAAATATATACTATTTAATCCAGGTTCTTTATTTTTTTACTAAGTTTTCAAATTTGCTAGGCGGCTTCAATAGCTAGGAAAATCCATTAGGTTGTAAATTTATTACTCTTTTTTATCTAGCAGTTTTTCTACTGTTTTCTTAAAATAGTTTGTCTTTTGCATCTTTTCTTTCACAGCATGACTTTCAGTAATTTTCTCAATTTTGTTGCTGTTTTGGCATTACAGACTGACTTTTGCTTTTTTTTTTTTTTAAAGAGCGAGAGACAGTGAGAGAGAGAAAGAATCAGTTTTATTTAGCTTTTCATGCAGCCCTTGTTGCTCCAACACTTCATTGCGTACGTGTCCTGGGGTTTGAACTCACATACATGTACATGCCAGGCAAGCGCTGTAACCACTGGGTCACCGCTCCAGCCCCCAGACTAACTTTGAGACAAACATTCACTCCCCCCTTACTTATGTTATTTTAGAAAGAAATGTGACTAGAATTAGTCCATGCAATACTAATATTTATGAATCATTAATAAATTATTTTTGAAGATATTTCTTCTTTAAATATTGAAAATACTCAGTAAACATGTTGCAGTGTTTTATTAAGTACTGCCAGCATTGGTATTTTAATTTTAGCAGCAGTTTGTGTGTGAGTAGTAACTTGGAACAAGTAATGTGGGTATTCTGATAGTATAATAAGTATTATTTTGATTGGTCTCATTGTTCATTTTAAATGATTTAAAATTTAATGAGTTTTAACTTTTCAAAACTATGCAGAGTACTTAAGAAATGTTTCCATTAATCAAAATAAGAAAATGTTGGGGCCAGAGCAGTGGCTCGGTGGTTACAGCGCTTACCCGGCATGTGCAAGTACACGGGTTCAAACCCCAGCACCCAATACACAACTAAGTGTCAAAGCCAAGAAAGCCATGTGAAAAACTCAATAAAAATTGATTCTCTCTGTCTCTCTCTCTATCTCACTGTATCTCTCTTAAAAAAAAAAAATCTACATGAAGGCTACTATAGCTAACTGTTCAAATAGCATTTTATCCTATAAATACTGTACAAATTTTATAAAGACACAAGACAACGTGCGCAAGGGCCCGAGTTTGGTCCTCAGCCCTGAAAAAAAAAAAAAAAAGACACAAGACAAAAAATAAAGTCATGCTTTCTGAAATATATGCCATGGAATTCTTTTTAAGAATACAACCTTATTCTTTTTTTTTTTTTTTTTTTTCCCCTAGCACTGGGAATTGAGCCCAGGGATACTTTACCACTCTGGTATGTCCCCAGCTCTT
Source organism: Aplodontia rufa (assembly GCA_004027875.1). Classification (NCBI taxonomy): domain Eukaryota; kingdom Metazoa; phylum Chordata; class Mammalia; order Rodentia; family Aplodontiidae; genus Aplodontia; species Aplodontia rufa. The sequence continues at coordinate 47,027 of PVKS010008564.1, read as the reverse complement.
TTTTTAAAAAAGATATTTTATTATTTTTATTTTGAGACAGTCTCACTAAGTTGCCAAGGCTAGCTCTAACAAGCAACTCTCCCAACACAACCTTTCTAGTATCTAGGATTTGAGGAGTGCAGCACTATTCCCAACTATTGCCCTATCCTTTTAAATGGTCATTGGTTTTTCTTGGTCATTAAAGGTCATTTAACTTGGGCTGGTGCTGCGACTCAGCGGAGCACTTGCCTAGCATATGCAAAAACCTGGGTTCAGACCCCAGCACCATACAATTAAGTGTCAGAAAAACAAAAACTGGATGAAAAAAATAAACTGACTCTTTCCTAAAAGGGGGGGAGGCATTTAACTTTTAGTTAGATTGATCAAATTAAAAGCTTTTAAAAATTCTTCCAGGGGTGCTCTACCACTGAGCTATAAGCTCAGACCTTGCTTTTCATTTGGAGACAAGGTCTTACTAAGTTGGGAGGTTGGCCTTGAAGTTTTGTTCCTTGCTCCTCAACCTCTGAGTACCATATTTCACCACATAATTGTCATAGATTTTTATGACTTTTTTTTTTTTTTGCAAAAAAGTAGGGTGCAACCATTATTTGATTTGAAGCTTTTAATTATGTCAGTATTACTTAAAATCATTTATTACTAAACTGTCCTTGGTGGAAGATTTGGACACATGGAATATTTGTGAATATACAATGAGGTGAAATATGATTATGTGATAAAATACAGGGAGCTGGGATTATAGGGGTGCATTACCACACTCAAGCCTTAAAAGTATCTGATCTTTTAAAATATCGGGGATTTGTAGTTGTATGGCAGGTAGTTTCTGATTGATACAGCTAGTCTGAATCTACTATAAATTCATTGAGCAAATGTCCATTTGGCCTTTGTTATTACTTAAAAGTCTTATTTCTCTCATTAATTTTCTAATGGTTATCATGTTTACTCTTCTAGATAGAACATACATGAATATATTATATAGTGGGTATAATCTTGATTTTTGGAATCAAATCTGCTTGAAACACTTGTATTTCCTTGTGCAAGGAGGTTATAACATCTCTAAATTTCAGTTTCTTCAACTGTACAACATAGAAAACTATTTTACAGAATTATTAAGAATGAGATGAATTGTATCTTGGCAAAGTCCTTTAATTAAATGCTTAGGCTTTGTTAAGCCTTTTGTTAATAATACCAAGCATGCTCCAGTAAATAAATATCTTTGTGCACATGTCATATTCCACGTGTGCATATATCCTTGGGAAGAATTTTTAGAAGCATGCTTGTTGGAACAAAGGGTAGCTCTGTATAGTGATTTTGCCAGTTTGCAGTCCTGCCTATAATATATGAGAGTGCTTATTTCGTATGTTGTTGTCCACAGTCTGACAACAGATCGAAGAAATGACATATGATTAGAGTCGTCATTTACATTTGTTTCTCTTATTGTAGATGAGGTTGTGAATCTTTTATATGTTTAAGATTTTTTTAGCCTAACATAAGTTAGCTTGATAGTTGCTGCTTGTTAATTTGTAGCCCATATCTTTAAGTGTTTCCTTTACCTCATGAATGTGTCAGCAAAAAACATACTGATTCTGCTATATTTGAGTGTGTGTGTGTGTACAGTTTTCTGAGATTTATTTTGAAAAATGATCTAGATGATAAAATAGTTCAAAAAAAGTGGGGCTGGAGTGGTAGCTCAGTGGTTACAGCGCTTGCTTGGCATGCACCACGTACACAGTGAAGTGCTGAGAAACTAAATAAAATCGATTATCTCTTTCTCTCTCTCTTCCCCCACCCCCCCGCACTGTCCCTGTCTCTCTCTAAAAAACCCAAAAAGCAAAAACATGAAAAAAGGTTTGCAACAAAAGTCTATCACTGACCCTCATCTCCTGCTTCCTGACAACGGTTCTTTTGTTTTCACTGCTTTGTCTTTCTCTTTTCTATTCCCACTGTTTTCAGGTATCAGCTCCACATAGATCATTCCAAAGCGAGTCACCAGACATGACTAGTCATTCTTTCAGAATTGTCCCATTGGATGTCTTATCCTTGTCACAAACTCAGCTAAATTCATTATTTTTCCTCTTAAGTTAGTATTATGATACAATTGTCTTAAATATATTAGCAGTACCATCATTTCCCCAGTCCCTTAAGAAAATCATAGTTATAATACTCCCTGATGATAGCGTTTCTTTGCTTTATTTTCTTTTTGGTACTGGGGATTGAACCCAGGGATGCTTAATCACTGAGCCACATCCCTAGCCCTTTTTTTTTTTTATTTTGAGACAGTCTCACTAAGTTGCTTAGCCTCACTAGGTTGCTGAGGATGGCTTCCAACCTGTAGTCCTCCTGCTTCAGTCACCCAAGCGACTGGGATAATAGGTGCATGCCGCTGAGCCTGGCTGGCAGTGTTTTAATAGTATTTGTTTATTCATTTATTTATTCATCCTATAAACACTGCTTGCACTCCTGTAAACTAAGAATGGGAGGTACCCAGATAAAGAAGATTTCTCTTCTCTCATGGAATTTGTAATCTCTTTGGGTAGAGATAAGTAATCAGTTGTGAAACTGATTAATAAGCATACCACACATAGGGTGCTGTGGAACACAATAGGAGGTAGCTTTCAAAGGGGGCATTGCAGAGAAGAAAGGAAGGGAAATTTGAGTTACATTTTTGAAACTCACATAATGGTGGAATAACATCAGCCCAGGAGAAATGTTGAGAAGAATGACTTTTTTTTAATTCAGAAATTTATTTGTTGAACAATCAGACAAGCTTCTAATGAAATAATATAGTATATATATAAATTCTGAAAATTAGATTTACCCTCAAGAGCCCCCCCTCTAATTACCCACCCTTATCCTACCCCCTCCTTCCCGATACATCTCTACAAATGCCTTAGGTTGTATGCCATTACACCTTATCCGGATTTAAAACATGATAATAGACCTCCTTTCTCAATGGCCAGGGAAGAATGACTTTTTTAGGAAAAAATTTTGTAATATATATGAAACTTTAAAGAATGATTTTTGATTGCTTTGACCCCACAATCTAAGGAAATTTTCTGAAATAGAGAAAAATTATATATAAAAAATGTGTAGTGTGTGTGTGTGTGTGTATGTGTGTGTGTGTTTGTTGTCCCTCTTCCTGTGGTGCTGGGGATTGAATCTAGAGCTTCACTCATGCTAGGGCAGCCTTAGCTGAAAGACCAGCCCAGGATGTGTGATTTCTTTTTCTTCTTTTCTTTCTTTTGTACTCTTGGGTATTGAACCCAGAGGCACTCTACCACTGAACTATATCCCCAGACCTTTTTACTTTTTTTTTTTTAAGATAGGGTCTTTCTAAGTTGCTGGGGCTGGACCTTTACTTGGAATCCTTCTGCCTTAGCCTGAATGTGACAGACCATGCCCAGCTGTGTTTTTTTTAATTAAACTTTTTTTGTTTTGAGATAATTAATAATTAAGAGCTTCATATTCTGTGTTAGTCATGGTTCTCCAGAGAAACAGACCCTTAGGATATATATATAGATATATGAGAGAGGATTTACTCGGGAATTGGCTCACATAATAGTGGTTGAGAAGTTTCACAACAAAGGCTGGAGATCTTGGGATGCCAACAGCTTGGCTCAGTCTATGACGGTCAGTCTCAGAACTAGGAAAGTCAGTGGAATAACTCCCAGTTTGAGACCAAAAGCTTGAGTACTCAGGACAGGACCATTGATACAAGTTTTAGTCCCAAACCCAGCAAACCTGCAGTTCTCACATCCAAGTCAGGAGATGAGTGTTTTCCAGCTGTTGGATCAGATATGTTTGACTTCTGTATTTGTTCTTTCTTTTGTGAGTGTTGCCTGCCCGTACTGAGGGTGGGTCTTTTCCACTCAATTCACTCTGACTCACATACAAATCTTGTCTGGAAATTCCATCACAGACACACTGAAAATAATGCTTTTTCATATTTTTAGGTATTCCTTAATCTAGTCAAATCAACACCTAAAATTCATCATTACATGAAGTTTTGTGAAATAATCTTGAGATAATATGTACCTTTTACACCATTTCATCCAATAGTGTAACATCTTACAAAGCTGTGAAATACAGAATATTGATATTGATACAGTCAAGATAAGAACAGTTCTGTTAGCCAGGCCTGTAATCCCAGTGAAGATCACAAGTTCAAGGCCAGCATTAGCCACCTACTGAGATCCTATCTCATAATAAAATAAAAGTGCTTCAGACTGTGCCTCAGTGGTAGAGGACTTCTGGGTTCAATCCCTAGTACCACACATACAAAACCCAAACAAACAAATAAAAACCAATTTTGTCACCATAAGGACCTTCTTCATGTTGGCCTTTTAATTGTCCCCATTTCCCCTGCCTTCTATGACCCCTGGCAACCACTAAACTCTTTCTAAATTTTGAATGTTATATAAATGGAATCATAGTGTATGTGACCTTTTAAGATTGGCCTTTTCTATTCCCTGGAGATTTGTCTTAGTCGTGTGTGGATTATTTGTTCCTTTTTATTCCTGGGTGTATCCCATGATATGAATGTAGCTTATTTGACTCTTCCTGTATTAAAGAACACCTAGATTGTTTCCAGTTGTTTGGCTAGTATAAATAAAGCTGCTAAAAATTTTCACATATGCATTTGTGTGTGTATAAGTTTTCATTTTTGTAGTATAAATACTCAGGAATGTAGTAGTTGGATCATATGATACTTGAATGATTAATTTAGGAAACTGCTAAACTTTTCCAAAGGATGTGTTTATTATGTTTACAAAGGAAATAACAATCCAGCAAAAATGGAATATTTTTGATCTGTTGTGAAACATTGTGTAGGTAATAGTGTTATAGGGTTTTTTAAAATATGGGAAATGGTTATGTTAGAAGCTAGAATCTAAACATTATCTCAAGTAATAAAGGCATAGAAAATAGAAACGTGATTCATATTTGATTAAAGAATGTTTATGTCAAAGAACATTTTTATTTAGCTTGATTCTTGTGTCACACCTAACAGGGTTCAAGACTGGTATCATCAGCAATATCATGTTGATAGTATTTCATTATTGATAGGATGTGGTGAGAGGGGCTGGAGTAGTGGCTTAGCAGTTACAGCGCTAGCCTGGCATATGTGAGGATGCGGGTTTGAACCCCAGCACCACGTACATAATGTGTTGGAGCAACAAAAACCACATGAAAAACTAAATAAAGTTGATTCTTTCTGTCACTGTCCACCCCCCTTTTCTCTCACTGTCCCCCCCCCTTTTCTCTCCCTGTCCCTTTCTTTCTTTAAAAAAAAAAAAAAAGAT
>PVKS010008564.1:0-41630 GCA_004027875.1 Aplodontia rufa | reverse complement strand
TAACACTAAACAGACTAAAAGAGTTCTAATCCTAACCAGTAATTTACTTAAAATGATGCCTTGATAGTTAAGACACCCTGCTATTGAGTGTATGATTTCTACCTAGCTTCATTAATTGATCTATGGCAGAGTGTGGATATATTATTCTTGTTGGAAAATCAAGGTAGGTACACTCTCTGTAGATTAGAACAGTAACATTATTTGTCTTTATAACTTAGAGCTTATTCCTCTGTTTTGCTATTTCAACTCCTCATAACGAAAGGGTAAAAGGAAAGAAGAAAAGAAAAAGAGGGGAGGTAAAACTGAAAGAAAGAGGGAAAACAAAGAAAAAAAGGAAGGAAGAAAAGAAAAACCACAATCATTGTCACATAAGCCCATTTATTTCAAAGGTGGTTGTGAGGATAAAACTCAATTACAATTGGAATGTAAAAGATGTAACATGGTATTGGTACATGATGTTGGAATAATTCATCTTTAATATTGTGAGCAGTGATATGAAGTTCTGCTATTGTAGCAGAAGTATTTTAGAAATGCCAAACAAAAAGAAAATTTGGGGTCTCTGTTGAAAGAATTAAGTAACCATTAGATTTTTCTTGGATATTTGTGAAAATAAATTTTGAAGACGTTTTTGAAACTGACTTACCAACTATGTAGAAAACTACAAATGAGTAAAATGGGATAGATTTTTAATAAGTAGGATAAATTGATAGGGTTTTACATGTGGTATTCTTATTGTTTATTAAATTAGTGATCTGTAATGATGAGTAAGAATCATTCATTTTGCAAGTCAATGTAATGTTTATTTTGTCTGTTCTTTAACTTTATTATATTACTCGCATATTCTTGATATTTTGTGGCCGTTGTTTCTTTGCTTTTTGTTATGATATAATATTTAGTTATTTTTTTCATTAGTCTGAGCTTTATCTTGATCTTCAAAATAACCAGGCATGCTATTTACACGAAGTAGATAAGCATGACCCATGTAAATCTTCATTGAGTCCCTGAGAGTGTGCCCTCTGCTTTTCTTTTAAAAAATATTTATTTATTTTTTTCTGGCATCCTTAGTAATGTTTTCATAAAATATGATCGATTTATAAGTCTGCTTAACAAGCCTTTCCCTTTTTGTCTTAGTGCTTTGCTTCTAAGTTGCAGATGCAGTGGCTGAACAATACGCTATGTGGTGTGACAGGTAAATTTCCCAATTTACCTGCCGTAATAGTGTGGTGTGTAATGCCATTCAGTCATCTCTGAATTTTACTTGCCTGATTAGTTGAGTGAAGCAGATTTTCAATTTAAATGTAACTTCATCTGCTTGATTAAAAATGTAACAGAACATTATCTGCTGCAAATAAATTTCAGTGGAAGAGATGATTTTGCCTGTTTAAAAATAACATCTGTTTATATTGGCTGGAAGCAGACGATTAATACCTCTCTAATTTCGAGGTTTACCAGTCCAGCTCACCTGTCTCTTTGCATGGATAGTTGAAATTGATGGCTGTCGAGTATAAACATTTACCTGTTGATGTTTAGTTGATGGATTTCTTTTTTAAGGATAATACAGAATCCCATCATTGGGCATTCATTTATTTGCTGCTCATCAAGATGATTGACAGTTTTGCCGACAACATGGAAAAAGGATCTTCCTTCATGATGCATACGAGAAAATTTTTACCCCTCAGTGATGAGTGCCCTACAGTAGAAAAACAGATTCTTGTGAATTCCTTTTCATAGTTGGTATTTATTTGAATTCTGAGTTTAGAGTCCATGAGTATAAATTTAAGTCAAGTGTGTAGAAAATGAAGGTAGTGCTCCCCTGCTGGCATCTTTCATCAAGTGATTATGTGTGTAGGCCTTTCGGACAAGAAAGAGAAAGACAGGGAAAACTCAAATGGTTATTTTTTCCCAAGCACTTAGCATAGTGGTAGATATGTACTAGAGCACTCAAAAAATATGTATTGAATTGAATTAAAAATTAGGCTGAGAGTATATTTGGTATTTTACAAATGTAACAAATGAGATTTAATTGTTTAAACATATAGTTTAAAAACTATAACAAAAAGAATTTATGGAACACTAGTTTGTCCCTATTTTTTTTTAATGAATACTTTTATTTAGGAGCTTATTGAAAGTATATTTTTAAATACAGAATTCTGTAAATTTCCTCTGGGCAGGGGAAGGCATTGTTTATCATTAATTTTCCTCACTGGTAAGTAAAACTCAGTTGAAAAAAAATAGATGCAAAAAATTCTAACTCTGGTTAGATAGTAATAGAATTCAGAGGTTTTTAGTATTTATTTATTTATTTTTTACTTTTGTAGTACTGGCTATTGAACCCAGGGCCTCACGCAAGCCAGGCATGCATTCTTACCGCTGAGTCACAGTCCCAGCCAGGTTTAGTTTTTTGGTCTATTTTTGATTGATATGAAAAAACAAAGTTATACATACTAATGGTGGTCATTTCTTTAATGGCTTGTTTATTTTCGTAGAATATTTTGAACATGCCACTTGGTTGTAGAGGAATAACATTGTTTTGGTAATATTTTTGTTGTCATAAAGCAAATAAAAATATTAGTGGGAAGTCACCGAGTTGATAAATTGTAAGCTCTTGTTTTAAGTGTGATGTTCAGGGGTTTGGGCCGTATTATTTATGTATAATTTGAATTGAATTTGTATATAGTAGGCAGATATTTGAAATTTGCTTTTTATCAAATTGTTTTTAATCAATAATCAAGAAAATTAGTTTCCTAGATATAAAGATATTTAGTCAAGTTTGTTGATTTGATATTTTGGATGATTTGGATGTTTTGTTTACGAAATATAAAATTTAGAGGTTGAATCTTTTCAAATTCATCAGGTTTACTTTAAATAATTAGCAGAAAATTTTTGCCATAGTGCCTTAAGAGAAAAAGCTTAATCTATAAAAATGTACTGATTATATAAATACATTTGGTATGTTCTTTTCTCCTATTATAAATTTTTAATTTTATCATTCCAACAAATTGATTTAATCTTATTTAAATTTTTAAGTTAGTTGTGAGATGTGCAGGCTTTTTCTTAAAAATCAACGTAAGAAACTTAGAACATTATATTTGTTAGCTTTTTATGTTTTTCTTTAAAGCTTTCTTTGTTTCTTGCCCTTTCTTTGTATTCATGGTTTACAAAAAGTAGATGGGATTTTTTTCAGTTTTATTTTATTTGTCCAGATGATAGTTAATTTGTAGAATGAATGAACTCAGAAGAGCAGAGTTTGTAACACAGGTTGAACACCCCTATCCTGGATATCCAAAATACTAAATCTGAAATGTTCCAAAATCAGAAGCTTTCAATCCAACATGATGCCATATTGGAAAATTCTACACTTGATCTCCTCTGACAGGGTTGCTGTCAAAATGCAGGTATACCAAAGTATTGTATAAACTTATCTTCAGGCTCTGTTTAAAGTGTATGTGAAACAAATGAATTTTATTTTTATCTGGGCCCCATCCCCAAGATATCTCATTATGTGTATGCAAATATTCCAATAGCCAGAAAAATCTGCAATCTGAAACACCTTTTCACCCAAGTCTGTCAGTTCAACATGTATGACTTGAAATTTGTATTATCACTTAGTTTGACTGTGGGGGCTTAAGAGACTTATGCTGTTCCCTCTATGATTTATGAAACTTCAAATCTTTGTCATTTATTTTCAAAGGGGGCGAAGAATGTTCATAATGGCATTATTCGTAATAACCAAGACTTGGTAGTAATGTTGATGTCAGTTATTTGATGAGTAGGTAAACAAAATGTGATATATTTGTTTCTATACTTTTATTAGTACATCAGAATTATACATAATGGTAGTGGCATTCATTGTTATATTTTGTACATTCGTGCAATGTAACAGTATAATTTGAAAATGTGATATATTCTTACAGTAGAATATTATTTAGCCATGAAAAGTAACAAAGCATTGCCTAGAAATTAGCTCAGTGGTAGATTCATTACCTAGCTTGCACAGGTACTGGGTTTGATTCCCAGCACTACACACACACACACACACACACACACAAAGTAATGAAGTGTGGATAAATGTTATAATATGGATAACCTTGAAAACATACCAAGTAAAAGAAATCAATCATAAAAGGTCACATTCTGTGATTTCATTTATGTGAAGTGTCCTAAATAGGCATATCCATAGTGACACAATAGATTAGTTGTTGCCAGGGACTGGCAGGAAGAAGAATGGAGAGAGACTCTGTGTGTACAGGGTGTAGACATAATATTTTGGAATTAGATAGCAGTTATGGTTGCAACAGCTTTGTGAGTATACTAAAAACCACTGAATCGAGCCTGGCATAGTGGTGCACCCACGTAATCTCAGTGGCTTGGGAGACTGAGGCAGGAGGATCATAAGTTCAAAGCTAGCCATAGCAACTTAGTGAGGCACTAAGCAACTTAGCAAGACCTTGTCTCAAAAGAAGATAAATAAATAAAATTTAAAAATTTAAAAATGGGCTGAAAAACCCTCACTGAATTGTACATTTCACAAAGGTGATTTTTATGGTAGGTGAATTATATTCATTAAAAAAAGAGATGGAAAATATATATGTTATTGATTTATACAGAGATTATTATCTGAAGAGTTTTTCATTATTTATTCTTATCATTTAAGGCTTTAATCTGATGCTGAGAGAGCTGAAACAGTTGACAGGGAAATTGGCTGGCCTTTTATAAATTTTTAAAAATTATAAAATTTCAGTTATCAGCCTTTTATGAAATTTTAAGAATAGCATCTTAATTTCTTTGATCATACAGGTTCTTTTATCTGTGTTTAACATTTTTCTTATGTTTTTGCATATGTTTCAAAGACCACAGTTACCATGTACTTTAAAAGCTGTGTGTAAGACAGTTTTGAGGAAAATCAGGCTATTCTGAAATTGTGCTGTCATTTTTAAAGATTTTGTTGTATTCATTTCTGTTTGTGAGACCAATGACTTTTATTAAGGTAGGTTGTAAATATGCTGTTAAATTGGAGAAGTTTATCCTTCTGGAAATATTTAGGAAAATAACATTCATTTTATATAAAAATCAGTGTAAATATGTATGAAATGTAAATATAATCTAACAAATTATTTAGACTAACAACTTTGGATTAAAAAATCTAATAAATCAGCATTAGCTTTGTTCATGTAATCAAAATTTTGACATCTTTTAATTTAATAACAGTGTAATATGTACCTTTTGAAATTGTGAAAATATTCATTTTGTGACTCAGAGGAGAAAGACTAGATACTTGAATGTAAAATATTGGTTCAGCTTTCAGAATCAATCCAGTGTAAAATATTGGTTGCCTTAGAGGTCAGTCATACTGAATTGTATGCTTTATTATTTGAGATGAGGTTTGTTTTCAACCTGCTGCAGAAATCCTTTACCTTCAGTTATATTTTAAGCTGCTTGAGTATATTCCTAGGTTAATACTAGCAGTTCTTGGCCTCCGTAAGCATTTCTTAGCAATGTTTTTTTGCTGCCATTTCTTTTAATTCATTTAAACTGTGAAGTGTTTATATTCAAAGTATTTTGATCTACAAAAATAGTAGTTTTTTAAAAAATAGTAGTTTTATATGGTTCAAACTAACAATAATTTGTTTCAGTTTAGTGGGCAAGCATGGCAATACTAATAACAAATGTTTATTCATTCTTTGCTAAGTAGTTTGCATGTATTAACAGATTTCATCTATACTACAACCTAATGAATTGGTGTTATTATTTTTCGTTCATAGATGAGGAAATAACAATGATGAGGTAATGTGTCCAAATAAGTGAGAGATGTGGGACTGGGATTTGAACCCAAGCCATCTTGCTTCGGAGCCCAGACATTTAAAATGACAATGCTATGTTGCCTTCTACTTTTTTTTTTTAAATAGTGTTGTGTATTGAACCCAGGGCCAAAATGCATATTAGGGAAGCGCTCTGCCATCAAGCTAAGACCCCAGCCCTGCCTTCTACTCTTGATCTAGTCTCCTCTTAACCTTGGGTAGTTTTATAAATTCAAGCCCAATTCCTGCTCTTACCTGAACCCCTCTTTTTTTTCCCTACACAGTGTTAGTGAAGGGTTGATCTGTAATTGCATTGTTTATATTGTAATTGTGTATTTTTCCAGTTGTTTCTAACTATAGGAATACTTAGTCTTTCAGTAGAATTTATTATATTGATGTTCACCCTTGTGTGTTATTTTGTAAATTTTAAAAGCCTTCTCCATTTCATATCTGTTAAGCTAACACTTTTTAATGATTTTTTGTTAGGCCTTATTTTGTGTGTGTGTGTGTGTGTGTGTGTAAATAACATTAACTGAATTGATCTAAGAATCAACTTAGTGTATATCATATGAAGATTCAGACCAAGTGCTTTGGATCACTGGTAAAGTAAGTTGTTTTCTTATTTTATTCAGTGCTTAATGGCAGTTTTTCTGATTTTTCATTACGGGCTTACATCCAGGGAACAAGCATTTAATAAAAGTATGCTGGAGCTGGGAGAGCAAAACGCACTCTACTACTTTTTACTGGTAGGGCCTGACAGGATCCTCTTGCTCTCCTGGTCTGCCATTCTTCCTGAAGCCCCTGACACCTCTTTTTCTGGAATTCTTTTTTATACTTGGTATTAGAAGAGAAATAGCGTCTATACCCTAAAGAAGGGAATTGGATTTAATTCTGTATTTATATTGCGTTGGTGTTTTCATACTTGTTAAAAATTGTAATTTATTGCAGTGGTGTGTGAATCTCGTTTGTTAAAGGGGCAATTTGATATACACTGCATTATAAGTAACAGATTCTTGGGCTGATAACATCTAAGGTGATGTTGTTGGTTTCTTACATTGAATGGAATGACCTTGGACAGTAGAACCCTTGGGCCCAAGTAACCTGAAATTTTGTCTTAAAGAAATAAGCCAAAGCTATAATTTTCATTTCAAAACATGGAAAAGCTGAGGCCAGATACTTTGGATAGCTTTTGAGTTTAAGGATGGAATTATTCTGTATTAAATGAATATTGTTAATAATTAGTTAGCATGTAAGACAAGTTGTCTGGTGTTAGCTCATCGGTAGTCTCATTAGAGATCCTTTAAAATAGTGACAGGGAGTGGAGTTCTCGTTTTCTTTTTGGTATACTAAAATCTTAGGAAGCTGCCATTGTGTACGTTGAGTGTTGGTTTTATTATTGTTTAACTGTTGCCATTAGATGTTCTTACTACATATGGCCAAATCTTTGATTTAAAAATAGAGAAGCAAGTTAATTATGAAGTGCTTCCAAATTTCTAAGTTTTATTATGGGAAAATTTAAATATATATGAAAGTGGGAAAATGATAAATTTCCCTCTATGTGTCACTTGTCATTAGTAGGTAACAACTCGTAACTGTCTTGTTAATCTATATATTTACTTTTTCCTCTCTCTTCTGGAATTTTGAAAAGAAAATCCCACTTATTAAATTATTTCATCCATATATATTTTAATCTTTATCTGAATGATATTAAACTACTGTTTCACACCTGAATTTGTAAATAAATCAGGATAATTAACAAATTATAAGGTAGAATAAAAGTAATTAATGAATCAATCAATAAAATAATTTTAAATCATGATTCAAATAAAGAATATACATTTCAGTTGATTATTGTGTCTTAATAGCTATAGATTTCCTTTTTCTGCCATCTCTCATTCCCTACTTTTGAGTTAATTTGATGAAGAAACTGGCTCCCCCCCCAACATTCTAGATTTTGCTAATTTTACCTTCATGTTGATGTTTAACACTCTTCTTTGTCCTTTCCATTTCTTGTAATCTGAGAGAGAATCTGGAGATTCCCTGATTCCAGGTTATTAAAACCACTTTGTTGTAATTTTTTTAGAGTATTAAAAAAATGTTCTAGATCTAGGAATATAAGTCAGTGTTTGCCTAGCGTGTGCAAGGGCCTGAATTTGACCCCAGGCACTACCAAAAAAATTGTTTTTAAACATGAGTACATTAATACATTTAGCTTAATATTACTTATTTACATCTAGATTTTTATCTTTACTTTTTCCTAGCCTGTCTCTTGTGGGTAGCTTGTATATAAATCTTGAATTTTAGGGCAGGAGAAATGGAAAAGGTTAATCTATTTCAAAGGCTGGCACCATTTGTAGAGTAACCAACTCCAAGGCCAAGCAAAATATATTTTATTTAATAGCTACAAGGGATGGATTTTCATAAACTTTTATCCAAAGTAACAGGTTATCACCTTCAGTGTAAAGGGTGTTATGAAAATGTAAAGTTCATTAATATGCTGTATATTTTTATCTCCTTGAACGTAATTTAGAGATTATATACTGTAATAGGATTTATGACATTATACTGTTTAATCTTTAGGGTGTTACAAACACATCAAGGACAGCTGGCAGTAATTGAGGTTTGCCTGTATTTTAAGAATGTATTAATGGGGCTGGAGCAGTGGCTCAGCGGTTTCGGTGCTTGCCTGGCAAGTGCAAGGACCTGGGTCCAAACCCCAGCACCACATACACAATTAAGTGTTAGAGCAAATAAGGCCATGTGAAAAACTAAATTAAGTTGTTTCGCCCTTTCTCTGTCTCTCTCTCTCTCATTGTCCCTCTCTCTTTAAAAAAAAAAAGACTATTAGTATTATTGAATATCATACATTTTAGTTAAAAACAAACAAAATTTATACTGTTTGAATGGTTATAGATTTAAAGATACATTTTTCTGTAGACTGAAATCTTTAAGAACTAACAAGATGAATTAATGATGGAATGATTTATTTCTAAGGTTGGGTTTTAATTAATACATGGGGGAAGATACTGACTTTTCTTCCCAGTGTTTGTTTCTATGTATCTGACATGTTCAGTAATCTAAGATTTATAAAATGACTCAAAAGTTCTAACTTACAAAAAGTAAGTGTATATTTCTGTTACACATAGCTTGCTGTTCTACAATAAGAAAAGAAAAATGATGTCCCAGTGAACCTTTTTCTTTGTGTTTCTTTTTTTGTTTTTTCTTTGTGCATCAATAAATGCATTAATATTTTACTGGCATAAAATACATCTTTCATTTGAGGTTTTAAATTGCTCATTTTTTAATTTTATTTATTTTTTATTTTTATTCATTACTTATTTCCTTTAAGTTGTATTTGAATATTTTAGATTTTAAACTTCTAAAGGACAAAGAATATATCTTTTCAGTTTGTAGTCTTGGCAGTATCATGCACAAGTAGGTACTTACAAGTTCTTTGATGAGCTTGTTTCCACTTAGGAAGAAGGGAGGATCGGTGGAAAGAAGTGAGGGAAGTGACTTTGCTGCTTAAGATCTGTGGATATCTGATTTTTCATGTAGTTACCCTTGTTTAAAAGTTAAAAGTGATAGTTTTATAAAGTCTTTTTGCCTTCTTTTATGTTGTTTATGGAGTTATCCTTTAGTTGTTTGATATTTTTTCCCTGGGGTATTGTGGTGTGTGTGTGTGTGTGTGTGTGTATACATTGAAAACTTCATCAGACATGTTAAACCTTTTGCTTTCTGTTTTCAAATGGAATATAATTTGAAGATGTCAAGAGGGAAACTATAAGCATTTCTTACCTTGTTTCTGATGTGCTGAATTTCCTTCTTGTGTCATATTTTTTATCCCTGAAGAACTTTCTTTGGCATTTCTTTTACAGCAAGCATGTCTGTCTCCTGACAGTAAATTCTTAGTTTTCTTGTACCTGAGAGTGTCTTTATTTAACCTTCATTCTTTTCTTTTCTTTTTTCTTTTTTTTTTTAAAGAGGGACAGTGAGAAAGAGAGACAAAGGGAATTAGTTTTTATTTAGTTTTTCATGTGGCTTTCGTTGCTGCGATACTTTGTTGTACATGGTGCTGGGGTTTGAACCTGTGTACTCATGCATGCCAGGTAAGCACCATAAGCACTAAGCCACCAGTCTAGCTCCTTAACCTTCATTCTTGAAGGATATTTTCCCCAAATATAGATTTTTCACCTAGCAGTTCTATTTTGGGGGATGGTACCAGGCATTGAACCCAGGGGTGCTTAACCACAGAGCCACAGTCTAGCCTTTTTATATTTTATTTTGAGATAGGGCCTTGCAAAATAGCTGAGGCTCTCTTTGAACTTGTGATCCTCCTTCCTCAGCTTCCTGAGTTGCAGAGATTACACATGTGAGCCACTGTGCCTGGCTATAGCAGTTCACTTTTTAGAAGCATGAAAAATATTATTCTCATTCCTATTGGTCTCTCTATTAAGGTTGCATACTTTATTAATCTATCTTCAAGTTCACCATTGATTTCTTCTGTCATATCCATTCAGCTATTGAACCTATACAGTAAGATTTTCATTTGGTTTTTGTATTTTTTAGTTTCTGAAATTTCCGTTTGGTTCTTCTATCTTTTTTTTTTTTAAGAGGTTTTGTTTTTTATCTTTCTATTTATTCTAAGTGTTAGCACTTATTGGAACATTTTCACAATAATGGCTTTAAAATCTTTTGTCAGATAAATCTATCATGTTATTTCAGTGTTATCTGATGTCTTTCCTTGTAAGTTGAGGTTTTCCTGATTATTCATGTGTCAAATTATTTTGGACTGTTTTCTGAGACTTTCTGTCTCAGTCAAAACCTATGGTGAATATTGATATTTTGTTTTAGTAAGCAGTCAGTGAAGTTGGGTTCAGGTAGCACATTCTAGCCAGCCTTCCGTGGGTTCTGATTCAATGCCAGTTTCTTTTACAATCTGATCTATCCTGCATGAGTGCCAAATATTGGTCTGCTTGGTAACTGAGTAGTTGTCTGTCTTGGAGTTCAGTTTTCCAGTTTCATCAGACATGGTTTGGGTTGAGGTGTAAGTATAGGAATTTATAAATAGCGTAATGGGGTCACTATCTTTTCCTGGTCTCCTTGGTATGTTTTGATGACGGGGCCTCTCCATTTTGGTCTTCCAGCCTCAGAGCTAGAACTTTCATAACCCACTTGGGATGCACTCACAACTGTGCCCACATCTGAGGCCAAGGAGCAGGAAGATAGAAAAAATGAGCAGGAGTTCTGCCATCCTTCTGAAGAGGAAGGTTTCCCTTTCAGAGTTTTAGACCTCTGCATATGTCATCACTGCTACTATCACCTCATCCACCACTCTCTGAAAATTAGGTGTAAGAAACTATTGAAAAGAAAAAACTTAGGGGGATTTCCTCTACTCTATCTGAGCATTAAGAGATTGTTTTCCTGTTCCGCAACCTAGGAATAGAGGGCTTCTCCTGGAGTTCTGTCTACTGAAGTGTCCGCTTCCAAAATGTGGCTGTGTTGAGCATAGGGGAAAGTTGTAAACTATCACCAGTTTAATGGTAGTTCAATTCTGATCTTCTCAGTCTGCCTTAATTAGCTAGCTGCTTTACGGATGCTATCCGTATTTTATACCTCCATTCCATGGGAAAGACAGAAAATAGAGTATACTTGTTCCATTTAACCTGGAGTTGGAACTACTGATATATTTTTGAAATCACTGAAAAATTTAAAATAAGTGAAGCAGTTCTACTATAAGTTCTAGGTTTTCCCTTACTCTTTAATTTTCTGACTTGTATTGTTTAAGAGTACATGTGTTAGAATTCACACAAGGAAAACTAGCTAATTTGTGGGTGTATTTAATGGGTAAATTTAGAAAAACATTTTGAACTATTAAGGTGTTTGCATTTTTAATTAAGCAAGGTAAAGAAATATTTTCCCAAGTGAAAAGTACTTTTATTTTGTGTCTAATTTGTCACAAGTAAGATTCCAGTCCAGCTGTCTTATGGTTACTTTCTAGCAAGTCAATTTTGTTTGTTGTACTTTTTATTAGAAGTATAATAGGTTTCTTTTTTTTTTAAATCACCATTTTAGTTTTTAAAAGTATATTAAATTTTTTTCTTTTCCTTATTTCTTTTTACCATTTTCTCCTTTGTATTTCTTCAGGTTCTTCATCACCCCTCCCCATGCCCCCTGTGCTTCTGCTAAAATGGGTGGGTAGAAATTATGTAGGTGTGCTGCTCTGAGAATAGTATGAACTCTGCTTGAGAGAATAATCCTGTCCCCTCCCAAAAGGCTGTCTGCCTCGCCTGTCCCCCAGCTAATTAGAATTCCAAAGAGCATTAATAACCATTTAAATTAATCCGATTACCTGCGGTTGCTAAAGGTGAAATTCAGCCTTTTTAACCCCGTTAATGAACACAAACAAGAATCAAAACTGGGTAGGAATTTTACTTTTTTTTTGCCTAAAAATGAAAAAAGAAACTATTCTCCCTATTCCCTTGGAGCAATCTCATAATACAAGGAAACCCCGCCATTAATAGAGTCTTCATTAGGAAACTTAAGCTAAATAGCTTGATTTTATGAAATACATTTGCATTGTTTGTTAAAGTCCTTTGAGACAAATGTAGAAAACCACCTAACAATAATAATCCTTTAGTTAAATGCAAAGGTGATATAAAAGAGCTAAAAATTCTCTTGTAAAAATTAATGTTGCAGCAATAATTCAGCAATAGCAGTTTCCCCAGGGACACTATGCAAATCGTAAAACAACTATAATTTCACATCTTTAGATAAAGAAGAGTGGAAATTGACCAGTTGTAGGAGTGAGAAGCCCTACAGGTTATATATAGTCCAGACTTCCTCATATAGACATTCTCTCTTGAACACAGTAGATCTGGTCACCAGGTTTCTGTGTCAACATCTCAGTAACAGAAACTATTAAAAGGTAGCCCATCCATTAATCAGATGGCTTGTTATTGTTAGAGAATTCTGATCTGAAATTAATAAACTATTTTTATTCTTTCATTTTACCCCTTAAGCTATAGAGAATTATTTCAGTATACCATGTTTTCCCTATTCTCTTTTACCTGACCCTGCCATAATCTCTTCTTCATAGCAGATGTTTATTACAGCAAACTTTTTAAAATTTAATAAATATGTTGAAGAATCAAATTTTAATAAATAATGCAAAAGCAACACTATTCTGACATGGTTGAAGATGAAAAGCTGTAAAGCAAGAAAAAGAATGGTTAGATGAAATATTTCTTTGCATGTAATAGATTATTTTTTGAAGAATTATATAAAGTGCTGATATGTATGTGTTGACTGTGGAAAGTCTAGTTTTAGGAACTAAGTAAGAAAATTTAATTGGTTTGAGAAAAAGACATCTACTGGAATCTACATGGCGCTCCTTCAACAAAGATATCTTTTAGTCAATAGATGTCATCCCCAACACCTGTCTAAAATGACTCATTTCTTTTCCTGATTACCACTTATAGATTTTTCCCTTTTGGAAAAAAAACTTTACACAAAATGTAAACTTCATATGTTGGGATTATTCTTTGGTCTGGATCTTTTCTTTGAATGAAATAAGCTTTGGGATGCTTATTTAGATGTTCAATGGAACAGTGTGGAGAACAGTAATTGTGTTTTGGCTAAAGAATTAATCCACTTAGTCATGGGAAGCATTACTTAGCTTTTTCTTAGTAGCTGAATTGTGATGCAACTTAGGGGCTGTTTTACAATTTTATCCTCAAATAGGAATTTTAGAAATGAAAGTTTTTTTGTATTGATGAACATGTGCTTTTGAATAATGATCTGTTGACTTCATTTCAGTGAAAATGAAATTGTTTTTCAATTCACAGCTCTTACTTTATGCTTAATTATGGATTGAAAGCTACATCTTTATATTGCCCAAATTTAAAAACAAACCAGTATCCCTCAGTCAGAAAATATCTTCTAATAGAGAAAATGATTTAATGAAATTAATAATTGAGGTGGCTTCAGGAAGGAATTGCAACTTAAAAAATTTTGATGGTTATAATAAAATTACTTTTACCAACAGTAATTATTGACCTACAACAGAAAAATTTGCTGCAGAAAGTCTTATTCCTACCTCAGAAGAACAACAATCCTGTGTTGTGTATAAAACATTCTTTTAAATTATTTAAATGATTGGACAAAAGAGAAGTTATCAAGTGATATTCTTTAATGCCTTTTGCCAGGATATATACCCTGAAAAAAATATAGTAACTTTTTTTTAACTTTGTGCTTATCATAGCCTGTTAATGTTGTTGGATTTTCTCCTGTTTCACATACATTTTATATACACTACCAGTTAATAAATAGACTCACTATATGCCTAGCACAAGAGTGAACTCTAATGAGATGGATGGATATATCCAAGACAGAAGAAATAGTAGGTGTATAATACACCTGTTATGGACATTTCATAGAAAGTAGAATCATACATTATGTGGTTCTCATGACTGACTTTTTTCACTTACTGTGCTTTGTTGTTGTTGTTGTTTTTTGTTTTTTGTTTTTTGTTTTTAAGAGAGAGGGACAGGGGCTGGAGCAGTGGCTTGGCAGTTAAGGGTACAGGGTTTCAAACCCCAGCACCCACGTACACAACTAAGTGTCGGAGCAACAAAAGCCACATGAAAAACAAACAAAAAAAAATAGATTCTATCTCTCCCTCACTGTCCTTCTCTCTTAAAACAGACAAACAAAAAACAACAAAGAGACAGAGGCACAGTGAGAGAGAGAGAGAAAGAATCAATTTTCTTTAGTTTTTTCATGTGGCCTTCATTGCTCCAACACTTCACTGTGTACATGGTGCTGGGGTTTGAACTTGTGTCCTCCTGCATGCCAAGCAAGCACCGCAACTGCCGAGCCCCACTTACTATGTTTTTAAGGTTCATTTATGTTATGATGTCTATCAGAACTTATGCCTTTTTGTGGTTGAATAATATTTAGTTGTGTGAATATACCACATTTTATTTCTCCTTTCATCTGTTGATGGACATTTCAGTTGTTTTCTCTTTTTGTTGGTACTAATGCTTCTGTAAAAAGTTGTGTACAACTTTTTCATGGATACATGTTTTTAATTTTCTTGGGTATACAGCTAGGAGTAAAATTGCTGACTCTTATTCTCTTTTAGAATATATAGTTTATTGTTTGCTTAGTTGCTCTTCCCACTCTTACAGTCTCTTTAGATCTCTTCAAGTCTGTTTTTAGTTACTTCCCTCATTACCCTCTGAGTCTCACCGAGGAAATTTTATTTACCTTTTAAGGCTTGGACTATTTCTCTTCAGTAAGATCTTTGCCAGACCTAACCACCAAATAATTATTTTTGTGTTGATTTTTAGCACTTGACTCACAGCTGTTGCATCAGATTTTATGGCATTTATATAATGTGATCATGAATATTAGTCTCGCGACATTTAGAATTCTTTTGAATATAAGGATCGCCAGGAATCTGCATTTCTTTGTTGTGTAGCAGAATGCCTGGCACTTAGCACTTAGTTAGGGTTTGTTGGATTAACTTTTAAGTCTTTTTGTTCAGTTCCTCCATGGTATAAATACATGTGTTTTACACCTCTCCTGTTCCTGCTCCTCAAATTGACATTTAAGATTTATGGCTTCGATGTAGGCAAATGGAACTACTCATTTTGCTGGATTTTTCCCACTTTCTATCTTCCTGAGTTTTTTCTGCTTCTCCTTCTGTGCAGAGTGCCCTCTCTACCCTTTCTCAACTTTTTGGTAGCTTTCCTATCCTTTACGCCATTTGTGGATCAGGCCATTAGACATATTCCTAAATGATTTTTAAGAATTTTCACCTATACTCCAGTGGTCAGCCATTAAATGGTTTTATCTTGTTCTTTAAGGGTTGGATGAAGTAATAAAGTATATTTAAACAGTCCATACTTTTCAAAGTCTACTTTACAAATTACGGTTGCAAGTCTCCCACCAGTACCTTTATCTCTAATTCTTTAGCTCCAAGCAATTTTTCCCTTCTCTCTACTCCACCATAATCCCCTTCAGAAAAATTCTTGTAAAAGTGCTCTTTGTTGTTGTTAGATATAAGCCCCACTTTTCTGATAAGATTAGGGCAAGGTAAATGCCTAGTTCTTTGCTGAGCATGGTCTCCCTAGAGAAGTTGGTTCACAAGGTAGTCATCTGCATAACCTCAAGCTTGTCACATTGGATTTCTACTTTTGTGGAAGGCATACATGTATATGTTTAAGAATACATTTTAGGAGGCTGGACCAATGGGTGGCTCAGCAGTTTCAGTGCTTGCCTGGCATGCGTGGGGACCTGGGTTCGAACCCTAGCACCACATGCACAGCTGGGTGCCAGAGCCATGAAGACCAGATGGAAAAATAGATGGGATCGGTTTTCTCACTGGCTGTCCAAAAAAAAAAAACATTTTAGTTTACATCAATAAAGGCAATATTAGCTAGGTAGTCAAACCAGTAGATAGATGATAATGTGGTAGTAAAACCAATTTATTCTGAAAATAAGACTAATAGTTTCATGTAAATCTGTCAGAAGTTTTAACTGTAACATATCTTGGGTTGATAGCTTGTATATTCTACCCTTCCCCATACTGGGGATTAAACCCAGGTGTGCCCCAACACTGAGCCTTTTTTAAATTTTGAGACAGGGTCTCTAAGTTGCTCAAGCTGCACTTGAACTTGTGATCCTCCTGTTTCAGCCTCCCAAGGTGCTGGGATTATAGGCACGCAACACTGTGCCTGGCTTAGATCCATTTTTAATACACCCGTTTTAGAAGAATGACAGTGATAGGGCATGAGAATTGAAATATTTTCTGAGGGGCTGGAAGGCAGCTCAAGAAAGTTTTGAAGATGAAAAACACCCCAGCACCACACAAAAGGTGGCGAGAGGGTTGGAAAAGAGAGTGTTATATAAGTCATACATGGGGAAATATGTGCTAGTGGAACATAGAGCATGGGCTCCACATTCAAATAAACCAGGCATTCCTTGTTTCAGCTTTGACACTGAGCCTCAGAATGTTTCTACTGTACACAGTGGAGATGATAACACAAAGGCTATCAGGAGCAAATGTAAATCTGTAAAGGGGACTTAGGACTTAGCACAGGGCCTGGCACATGGTAGCTACATAAAAATTCTTTATATGAATATTAAATCAAATTGCTTCTGTTCCTTTGCTCTTTTTCTGCTCTGAGAGATTTCTTTTTCCCTCCTTCCTAATCAATCCAAATCCTTCGAAGTCCACCTAAATTCTCATCTTCTTGAAGCTTTACCTGTGTAACTCTTGTGACCCAAAATCCTCCGCTTTACCGTACTGGGTAATAAACCCAGGGGTGCTCTGCCACTGAGCTTCTTCCCCAGCTGTTTTTGTTTTCATTTTGTAACAGGGTCTCACTAAGTTGCCCAGGCTGGCCTTTAATCTACTATCCTCCTGCCTCAGCCTCCTGAATAGCTGGGATTATAGGCATGGGGGCACCATGCCCAGTCTGATTTCCTCCTCTTTAAAATGGGACATTTTAATTAACTGTCTAACTCCTTTCTACCCTTCAGTTTGATTCTCTAGAGGACTCAGGCTCAAGCTCAGATATTGATATTGTTCTTTGAACTCCTCTGGTACATATTTGCTTATGCCACACCATTAAGTACTATTAATTCATCTTGTACTTGGGATTAAAATTTCATGCCAATGTGGATATTTTGAGAGTTGACTCTAAAACATTGGATAAATGCTATTCGATTGATATTTATCACTTATGTCCTAGTAGCAATTGAATGTATTAAGTAATATTACTATAGCTTTGTTAGGACAGAGCTTTTAATAGAAAACTGGGTGATAGTTAGAGTCCAGATTGGAGTACCTGTATGTATTGCATTCCAGGAGATTATTCAGAGCCTATTTACTAAGTGGGCAGGACTGTTTAAGAGTTAGATGGAAAGGGCCTTGGAACTCAAGAGCAAGAATTTTAGATTACACAGGTAGAGACCTAAGCAGTATCAACGAGGATTTAGTGTAGGGAATTGAATTAAAGTAAGGGTACTGGGAAAGTGGAACTGAATAGGTAACAGAATGGGGGGATAGAGTAATAAATACAGTCTGTAGAGGCGCGTGGGTGGTTGGAGTAGAGCTTGGGGTCGCACAGACATCATGCTTTAAGTTTAAGTGATGTATTCATTATTTTCATGGAGCATTTATTCTTCTCAAAGGGAAGATTTATTTGGGGTGTTGTCCTGGTTAACTTCTGAAAGGCTTCTGTGTGAAATTATGCTGGAATTGGTTTTAAGGATGTAAATCCCATAAATCCACAGCTTGGGTAACAAATTGAATCTCTAACAAATACTCACAAGGAATTTAAGAGAAAATCCCATTTATAAGAGAATAGCTAATATTTATTACAAGCAGTTATTATATAGACAAGTTCTGTATCCAGAGAACATCTTTGTATGTTGTGTCACTATGTACTCTCACATAAGTATTTTAGCAAAACTGAAATTGAGATTTCTTGGATTCTGAAATCTTCTATAAAGGTAAGACTCTTATATAAGTGTACCGATTACACGCCTAAATGCCTAAATGATTTTTGTTGAAAAATTTAGTCAGCAAATATCTGTTATATTGTAAGCCACTGTGGGCACTGCAGAAAAAAAACAAAACAAAACAAAGGATGTTTTGTTATTGTTATTTACTTTCTTCCTATTTCCTTTAGCTATATGAAAAACATGACCAAATTTCATATTTGTCACATGATCATACAAACCCTTGTGTTTTATGTCTAATATAGCAGTTCAACAAGGGGAAAGATGACTGTTTTGGTGTGTAAATATGGCATATTTTATGGGGAAAGAAATAATTGAATTTGAATCCTAGAGAATCTGGTATTGGGAGAATTTGACTATGTGGTGGGAAAAAAACGGCATTTTAAACCAGAAGAACAGATAAGGGAATAGTATGAATAAGTTATTTTTAGGAAAACATTTAATGTGGTGGTGACTAATTGTGAGTTACTCTGAATTGGCTAGTTTGAGACACTACCTACAAAAACCTTTAGCCCAAAGCCTAGGGGGGTATCTAATAGTAGGCTGGTAATGGTAATATTGAAAATAAATAAAATATTGCCCAAATACTTTTGAATTAGATATCACCAGGACTTGATGACTTGAGGAAGAGATAGATGAAAAAAAGTGAAAGAGATTTTTGAAATTGCAAATTTGTGTGATTTTAAAAGTGATTCTACCACTGACAGAAAAAGGGAAATTGAGAGATAAGCCAGTTTGCTTTTAGATGTGTTTAGTTTGAATTATCTGTTTTCAGTGAAGGAATTATGAGGGTACTTCAAGAAATAAGAGTAGAATGTATGTCAGGTCTTTATATAAATATATATGGATATTTTGGACATGAAAAATTCTAGAAATCATGTAATCTACCAGTTTTATGTTTTTGAAATATCCAGATCTCTGCCTTTTGTTTCTCTGGGTCACAGTGTCCACTAAAGAAATAGGTTTGATACATACATTTGGAATGAACAGTGAAATAATGAATCAGTTTTTACAGAACTGTTGTATTGGAATTTTATCTGTGGTGTACCCACTTTGCCAGATGTCTGGAAGAGCTAACAGTGGTGTTATCTATTCAATTTTAATAATGCTTTCGCTGATGATTGTTTAATGAACAATTAAAAGTTATGGTTCTATAACAGATAAAGGAGAATATTTGAAATTAAAGGGAACCTAATTTAAAGAAACAGGCA
The DNA here is from genome assembly GCA_004027875.1 of Aplodontia rufa. Taxonomy (NCBI): domain Eukaryota; kingdom Metazoa; phylum Chordata; class Mammalia; order Rodentia; family Aplodontiidae; genus Aplodontia; species Aplodontia rufa. The sequence continues at coordinate 22,087 of PVKS010008564.1, read as the reverse complement.
TATTTTTAGTTGTGTAGTGATATTGACATTTATACCTTATAGAAAATGTTTTGTTTCATTATTTCTATTGTTTTTCCTTAATATGTAGCTCTTTATTTCATGATGACCTTTTTTAGCACTATAAATTAGTATAAATATAAAAAATAAGTATTTTTATAGGTTACTTTTTAAAATTGAGAATTTAAAAATAACTTTTCCTACTAGCATGTTCATTTTTGAGTTCCATTGTTCTTTTACGTAAATATTTGGTTAAAAGCTTTTGGTTTAATAAAATTTTAATGTCATTTGAGGACATTTAAAAATACTCCCCAAATATCTAGGATATTGTTACATGATTAAAATCAAAGACTTTTTTTTTCCTAAATGGAAGTTTTTAAAATTGGAGTATCCAGTTTTTTTTTTAGATAAAACCTTCATTGAGAAATATTAGTTATTGGGTAGTAATTAAAATGATTGAGTAATCATTAAAATTTTTATTATTTTGTAACATGTTGGTTAACAAACATTTGAGTAACATAATGGTTATTATTTGACTATACCACACTTTTAAATTAGTTGTATTTTATGAAGAAGGGTCACTATGTTATGTTTTATTCTTAGTTATAGGGGGAAAAAAACAATCTATAACAATAATCAAAGCCAAGGTAGAGCAACTTGTTAAACACTGTAGAATTAGACTTTTTCCCCCTCACTTCTCGTGTGATACTTTGAAGGCAGCTGCTGCAGATAAACTCTGGAGCCCCAGATGGTGGTTGCCTAATCCTCATGAGAATTCATGTCCTGGAAGCAGCTCTTATCTCTCCAGACCTGACATTGTCTGTGAGCTTTTGCTAAGGAGGGAATAATATAAACATGCTATGCATGAGTTTCACTTCTTGAATATGTCAAAGACACAGGAAGTTATAGCAAAGTATAACAAGAATGTAGTTCACATTATTGAAAGTGTTTTTTAAAGCACTTGATTCAAGCTTGTGATGAATGATGGTGTATAGTGGGAGAAAAAGCACAATGAATATTTTTTTTGAAACTGAAATGCCACTCCTCCCAATATCACGAGTTCAGAGATGTAGATTTGTCATTAAATGTGCAATATTCAGAAGAATTTACTGTTATGTAGTTTTCTTCAGTTTAGCAGTTTGAAATAATCCACAATGTGAATGAATGTTCTGGCCTTTATTTCCCACTTAGTGGTCCTCTGTGTTTGGAAAGCCAAAACAATAGTTTTGCTGTTCTGGATTTAATGTTTTATTAAAAAAATTGGGAATCTTATCTGTAAGAGCTGATCAGTGACAACTATAAATACTTTTTTCTTTTAACATAGCAGCCAAATGTTCTGAAGTGGAGTTGTAGAGAGTGCTTGAGGCAGTGACTCATTGAACATGTGAGTGGGGACATTGACACTATCTATCATCATGTGTAATTGGTGAATCACACAGTGCTTGATGATATGACTCACTATAGACAATAAGAGGCATTTCTGCCCTTGTTTTAAAAATTTTAATCAAATGGGAGATTGTAATATCCCTCATAATAAAACTTAAGTCTCTTTCAAATATCTCTTTCCTCTTGATCTGTTTTCCATCCACTCCAGATTTCCCACTAGTTCCTGAGTCTATAGTGTCCATTTTTTTCATACCATTTTTCATTTTATTTCATCTTCTGTAGAGCCCTTTCTCAAAGAAGCTGCTTGCCATCCTATGAGACCCAGCTCAAATATCACTTCTGTGAAGTTTTCTTCAAAGTTCATGATTTTGTTTTCTGTTGTTCCAGAATGTTATAGCCAGAAAACTTTCCTAAACCCTAGATTTACTTGTGCCTCAATATTTATCAATATATGTAGATATATTTAACTAATTACATTTCATATTAAACCTATATATCAGACTAGTTGTCTGTCTTCCTTTGGTTCATGTCAAAACCAGCCTCACATCCTCTCTCTTCTTAGCTACTGTCCTGTCACTGAATGACTTGCTATTATTTCCTTCCCTGAGTCTGTTTTATTTTCCTTCTTTGCCCTGATGTACTCTGATGCCTGTCAGTTTTAGTCTTTCACCTTTTGTAAGATCTTTGCTAAATCATGGCTTCTCCACAAGAATCTCACATTCCTAATTACTCAGAAATCACAGCGCTTTGTTCCCTTCTCACAGTACCATTGCATACATATGTAAGATATTGTGTTAGAGTTATTGAATACAAAAATGGCTCAGAAAAAAAATATCCTGATCCTGAAAGATTTATAGTCTAATTGGGGTGACCCTAACACAAAGTAGAAAGTGTTAGGTGCCATAAGGAACAATTCAATTCCAGGGGAGATTCCCTGTCCTTGGCAAATTTAATAAAGAAGGCATCTTTTAAGTAACTGCCTCCTCTTTTCAGTTGGAGCTCCTGATGATAGAGCCATTTCACTTAGACTTACTATCCCCTGCAGTGTCTAACACAGTATCTCAGGGAGGAGGTAGAGAAGGAGATACATTTGGAAAGATTAATAAAAGAAATGAGTTAAAACCTGGACTTCTGTTAGGTAGGATAGATTAAGGCAGGGTGAAAGAAGAGGCACCGAAGACTGTGTTCAGTTTTAAGTTTTTTACATTAAATTAATTGATGCTTGACTCTTGGTGTATTTGTCATATTTTCTTTGCTTTAAGAGATTCTTTTCCCACTGCATGCTAGAGTAGCCAGAAACCAAGTGCTTGCCTCCTGTGTCCTTTAGCTGGCTACCCGCTGAACTCATTTTTCTGTTGCTTCCTGGTTCTGTTATATTTGCCACACCCCCCTTACCACCCACATTCCCTTTTTGGGGGGTTCTGTTTTCTGTAGTACATTAAAAGGCCAAACAAAGCATGCCCCAGATGGTACTGTTCCTTATCAAAATCTCTCACCACTTTGTGTTCCTATTTAAAAGAAACAAAAAGCAAAACAAAAAGACACATGCTACTGTTGTGTAACCCAGCCGGCTCTGATTCCTCTTATTCTTATCTTTGCTGATCTCTCTCATTCTTGATCTCACTCTGCTCCCATTTTTGCACCATCTTCATAAAATTCTTTATATTTACCCTTGATTGGATTACACATTGTTGTTTCCCATTCTTAATCCTTTTTTTCAGTTTCTGTTTTTCTAATTCCCTTACTGCTCGCTCTCTCTCTCTCTCTCTCTCTTTTTAAAGCAGTGCTGGTATCAAACGTAGGCCTCATACATACTAGGCAAGCACTGGGGATCTGTATCTCCAGTCTCATCTTTTTTCTCTTTTAAGTCCAATTCCACCTTTATTATTTTTCAGCTCTACTCCTTTTCCCATTCTTCACTGTATGTCATTAAAAAATGGAAAGGAGGTCCAAAACAGAACGCAAAACTTCCTTCTATATCCAGGCATCATTTTTTATTTTATTTTCATTGTTTCTGTTGCTTTAATTAGAACTCATTTCATGCTTTCCACTTCATTTAACACTTTTTGTTCTTTTCCTTATGTTTTCCTCTTAATGAATCTTAAAAGGCAATAATCCCAGCTATTTTCTTTTTTTCCGTTCCTCATTTCATGTGCTTCCATCTTCCCCTGCTCTCTCAGTGATTTCATGTGTGTATGTGTGTGGCTTTTTGTTTAGTAAGACTCTAAGATGAGGAAGGTATGGCTGATGTGCAGCTGATTCCTGCAATACTAAGTACCTCTTTGAAGGTGAGGATAGTAATAGGAGCCAGTTTGAAAGGAGAGATTAAAAAGAGCCAAATAAGAACGTGGAGGTGATGTATATCTGTTTGTAAATTATACTCTGTGGGAAACAGTGCTGGAAGCGTAGTTGAGGAATAAGAAGATAGGAGAGGTAGTTCATAAGTGTGGGCCATTGGAAGCCTCTGTGCTTAGATACCTCCTTTCTTCCCTCCCTCTGACTCACAAGTACCATCAAGTTGTGTTAATTAAAAATGTATATGGTTTAACGGGCTCTTTAAAAAGGCAAATGTTCTATGTTACTAAATATCATTCAGACCTGTGTGAATTAATCTTAATCAGGTTGTGAATAGGAATTTCAATTATATTTGGGTATGAGGGAAGGGTAGTTCAGGGAGGGCAGTCTCCATTGGGTAGAAGGGGCTGTGGAAAACTATGGCATCATTGCATTCTTTTGTAACTTTGATTTTTTAATTCATTGAATGTTTAATCTGAAGGAAGTAAAGATCTAGGTTTCTTTATTTTACAAGTGGAAAAAACTGATCCAGTGACTGATTTGTTCAGGTCTTACAGCTTTGTAGTGATTAAAAAGAGTCAATTCTGTCTGTTATTCTCTTAGCACCATATTATGTTTGTACTGTATTGGCTCCCTATTACATTCCTTGACTTTGAAGTGGAAGGAACAGGATCAAAGAGAAAAAGAGACAAAAGGTAATATGTTTATGTATCCTTCCACTTCCTCATTCCTCTCCCCCTTTATTGTCACTTTATTATATTCTGAATTTCCATATTTGAAGAACAGATCCCACTTAAATGCTTAAGTATCTGTTGTATTCCCAATGGAAGAAAACAAAAATGTCAGATCTTTATTAAAGAGGAAAGGTAGTAATAGGTATATCTAAGTCTTTCAGTGCTTGCTGTTTTATGTTCATCAAAACCTCTGAGTTAACAGGATCTCTTTTTGTCTAGAAAATCTGAATGGGCTGGGAGGGAAGCCAAAACTGGAGAATCAGGGTCCAGTGTTACTTTAAAAAGTTGAATGTGTTTAAATCAGTAGGGCCCAATGATATGCATCATAGGGCACTTAAAGATTTGGCAGATATCATTGCTGAGGCACTAGCAAATTACCATGCACAGGATGTGAAAAGGACAGAGTAATGGTAGTGCTTCTAAGCCACCACTTTTGTTAGCCTAGTGCTCCTCACCACCTCCCCCTAAAGCTATAGAAACAAAGACACTATACAAAACTCACATTATTTGCATTGCATTGGCCTTTGAAAACACCATTTACCCAGCCATATCCCATTTTCTCTTGTCATTTCCCCAACTTATGCATTCGAAATATAAATCCTGTGTGGTTTTAAGAACTTGTATAATGTCTGTGGAAAATAGAGAGTTGGAATAGAGTTTCCATTCACAGGCATTTCTAGAATCCCAGATTTCAGAGAACTTTTAACATATTGTTTCATTTGACCCTCCGACCAACCCTGAAAGTCTGTGGTGTGCTGTGTAAAGATAAAATTAGCTTAGTGTGCCATAGAAGTTTTCATTCTGGGGATTTAGTTTGCATTATTAATCCAGGCTGTCTTTACTTTTTTTATGTACGCTGCCTGTTTCCTCAAAAGGATTTGAGATAGGTTGAGATGGGATGCATATACAATAGGAAATTTGCAAACAAAGCTGTATAGTAGAAAAATCAGATAAACTTCTCTCCTCTAAGAGCCTGAGGTGAAATGATTATAGTACTTAAACATTAACATTAGCCCTCAGCTTCAGCAGCTAAAGCAAAGAAATGTAATAAATTGTTTGTTTTATTGTTGTTTGATTAGAGATGTACATTGCTTTTCCCTTATATCATGGTTATTTATGTATATATTATATTATGTCTATAAACTCTTCTAGAGGAAGGACCCTGTGGCTCCATGTTAATCAACAGCATAGAAGTTAGCACAAGTGAACAAATAGTTGTATATGATGGATTCTGAGGAAAGTAACTTCTTTTGGCATTGGAATCTAAGAGAATATCATTTTGAATTTTTATAAAGGAAGCAGCAATATAAATTATAGACAACTATGTAAGTCAGGGTTTTGTAAATGTTGCAGAAACAGTTCTTGTATAGCCCTTGCTTTTATTGAACTCACAAAACCCACAGAAGATACATAGGAAAGGGTGGTTATCTTAAACAAATCATGAGCTTTGGAGTCAGATAAACCCAGGTGTAGCCCCAGATCTGCTTTGGGGTCTGTGACCTTGGACACTGTGTAACCTTACTTCAGCTTTAGTTTCTTTATTCATAAATCAGGGCTAATAATACTTTTCTCAAAGTGATTTGGGTTTGGTTAAATGAAATACTCCAGGTAGCTATTCAGCAGTTTCTTTTTGGAGAATACATTTTCTAAGGGGAACATGAGTTTTCCAGTTAAACATATCTTGGATTTTGTTGACCATAGGCAAGTTACTTAACATAGCTAATCTTTATTTCCTCACTTGTAAAATAATATTAATGGAATAATGGTTAAAATCTGAGAGAGAGCATTTACTTTTTACTAAGTACTCAAATAGTTATTAATGATACTGCAATAAATAAAATATTTTCATTGAGAATTATATCAATTTGGCCCAGACGGAATGTTGAATTTTGGTACATTTGTCAGCAGTGGGTTAAAAAAAAAAAGATGAAGCTCTATGCAAGTGCCTAAATTGCTGATATTCTTGATGATATTTCATCTTTTGTAAAATTATAATCAGGCTAGGGGTGTACCTCAGTGACTGTAGTGCATGGATTCAATCCCCAGTAAACGCCACCACTTAGAATCACAGTAATTTGATAACAAGCAAGGTCCTTTTAAATCACCATAATGTGGATTGAATGAATAGTTCTAGAAGGCCAGCCATCATGCATACATAGTTGTAGTGTTGCAATGATGAGAAAAATAACTTGTTTTTTATACTTAGTAATGGAATATCATGACATTCTACCTTTTTTTTTTTTTAAGTGGGAATTGAACCTGGTGTGTGTGTGGGGTGGGGGAAGTGCTTTATCACTGAGCTATATCCCCAGATCTTTTTCTTTTTTATTTTGAGACAGGATCTTGATAAGTTGCTGAGGCTGGCCTTGAACTTGGATTCTCCTACCTCAGCCTTCAAGTTGCTGGGATTACAGTCATGTACCACTACACCTGGCTCTGTTTTTAAATTCCAGTACATATTACGTTCATGAAACCAAATCATTTGTGTTTCTTCATGCTATTATGGTCTTATTTTCTTTATGCTTGTTTATTTTTGCTACCTTTTACTTCCAGAACTCTCGAACCCCAAAATAACTTTTATAATAATGCTTATGTGTATCCTGTCATTTTCTTTAATCATATATCCATACCTAAACATTCATTCATGACATTTACCTATTTTAGGGGACCAGGTTGTTTAAAAAATGAGATTCATATTATAAATGCTTAAACTATAACACAACTAGTATACTTTCACAACTTTTAAGTAACATATAATATTCCAAATCTTACATGTAGCATAGGTTACTCAGTCATTCCTATGTTGATGGCCAAACTTTAAACTCCACTTCAAAGTAAAATATTTAGGATAATTTAGCAAAGAGCTTTCTAAACTGGATTGTTTATATCTCTCTCTAATTTTTGTGATCATTATATCCTTCTTTTACTTCTTATTTTGGTATAATATACATTTCATATAATTGACCACTTAATCATTTTTACATACATAGTTCATTGGCATTAAGTACATTCACATTATTGGGCATTCATCTTTATTATCCATCTCCAGAATTTTTCTTTCATCTCTTACTGAAGCTCTGTACCCATCAAGCAGTAACTCATTATTACCCCCCTGACAACCACTGTTCTACTTTCTATGTATTTGACAATTCTAAGTACCTCATGTAAGTAGAAACACACATTATTTGTCTTTTTGCATCTAGCTTATTTAACTTAGGATCATGTCTTTGGACTTCATCCATGCTGTAGCATGTCTGTCTGTTTGTTTTGCAGTACTGGGGATTGATTCTGTAGTTGTGTTTACTACTGAGCCACATTCCCTGCCCATGTTTTAATTTTTGAAACAGGGTCACACTAAGTTGCTGAGGCTGGCCTCAAAATTGTGATTCTCCTACCTCAGCCTCCTTTCAGAGTTGCTGAGATTACAAGGTATGTGCCACTGCAACTGGCCAGTCTTGGTCATTTGATAAGCCTGTGCCATGGGCTGTGAACTTTATTAGTGCTTCTCAGTCTCCCCTGACTTTTCCAGTTGAGACCAGATGGCTAGATGGGCTGGAATTGGATGTGTTCTTTCCTCCAAGGTGCAATAGATCCTGATAAAATCTTAGCTGGTCGGGCTCTAGTGAAATAATTTCTCCAGAGGGCAGGCTTTGTTAAGAACAGAATGTCTTTAGCTTATTTCAAAAATGGTTCCTTTTCTTTTCCCCCTGCTGAAAGCAAGAGGGGATTTTTCTCTAATATTCTCTATAAGGACCTTGTAGAGCTGCTATAGGTTAAACTCACCAAAGTATGGTGGCCCTCTTTGATTGGGTCCCACTTGAAGTTTTTAACTCTTGAACTTGTCTACATGGAGTCTCTATAATTTATCAATGACACCTTAGGTTTTCTTACCCAGTCATTGGTTCTTTGGAGATTTCTGCTGGTGGGTTTCTGTTATAATAACTTGTATCGGTCATCCTGAACTACTTTTTGGTTCTTTTGTCCCATATCTAAATCAACAGCAAATCCTGTTGGTTTAATTATTTGAAATATACGTGTGACCAGAATCTGACTACTTATCTATCTACACTGCTACTGTTTGTTCCAATCTACCATTATAATATGTTACAGTCATCTTTTAAAGAGAGAGATAAAGAATATTTATTTATTTAGCTGGTTTTTGTTTTCTCCAACAACTTAGTTGTATATGTGGGTTTGAACTCATGTCCTCATGTGTTCTGGGCAAGCACTTTACTACTGAGCCACTTCTCCAGCCCCAGCACCATCATTTTTTACATCTCTTTCTCTGTTTTATTTTTCTCCATATAGTTTATCACTGCCTTATATATTTTATATGTATGTGTATTTGTGCATGTATATGTATGTACATATACACACGTGCCTGTTTGTCTGTATGTATGTATGTATTTAATGGTTTTACTCATCCTATTAATTCAGAAGCCTTTATGTTTTATTGCTGCATGTGGTGGCCTAGAACTGAAGTTGATAAGACACTAAATAAATAACTTTTTGAATGCATGATTGAATAAAGCAGGTGGGGAAAGACAAGGAAGAGTTGTGTGAATAAGGTGAGCCATTGGGTGTTTAACAGTACTAGGTTCTGAAGCAGAATGGAGAGTGGTAAGGTGGGAATGTCTTTGGGAGTGAAGGTATTGGGAGTGGACATGCTGGTGCTAAGGATTATTTAGTTATCTAATTACTTGGGCAGGTAGTCCATGAAGTTAGAGGATTCTGGATTATTAATTTATTCTTGTCCACCACAGATATTTTATTTTGCCTCTTATTTGCCCCTTTTTGCTCCGTGCTATATGATTAAGTCTTTTCTGGGGGGTGGGGTAAGTTAGAATGCACAAGCTTTCTTTTACCTTTTACCAGCTTTCTGGGTTATTGTTATGGCCATTTTCCAGTCCTTTCCTGCCAACTTGATTATGTTCCCTCTGGTGGCTGGCTCTCATCTCCCTAGCTTCATTTTTGTCAGGAAGGGCGTTATATATGTGCACTTTATCCCTGAATGCTGAGAGAGTACTCATCAAACTGACAGTTGGTGTGACTACTGGTTGCCACTTGACATGGAAAACGACACCTAAAAGTTTGCATTTGCAGCTATGGGCATTCAGGAGACTCTTAAGAGACTATACTTTATCAAGTAGAGGTATTGTTATTGATGAACAGTTAGTATTTCTGCTATTAAAATGTATCCTTTCTCTAAATTATATTTCTCCCTGCATAATGTCTGTGCTAGACCTATGTATCTTTTTCAAATGACAAGTAAGAAAATACAGAAAACACTGAAGAATTTTGAAGACTAGTTGTCTAGTAATGAACAAGGTTTATTTCATTTATTTTGTATACCACATCATTGAGCTCCTTCCCCTGTTTTGACATCTGCAGTGTTTCCCTAACATTCATTAAATATAATGAAAGCCAGCATTTAAGGAAATTCATAACACTCCCATACCCCTAGCCTACCTTTTCCAACCTTATTTCTCAGCTTTCTCTCATATTCCCTCTCCCCTAGTCTTCTGGTTTTCAAGAAGTTCTTTGTAGCCTCTCTGGGATTCCTTTGAAGAGGTGAGAGTCAAGTACCTAGGACCTTGTCTCTGTCCCTTCTTTAACCAGGGCTTGTAGGTTTTAAAATCTCTTGTACATTTGTCTTCTTTCCAAATAATAGGATTCTGTAACCAGAAAAATGTTTGAAAGATATTCCATTTGTCTGGTCAAATGATTAGTCTGTACGTCCCTCTATCTCTGTCTGTCTCTCTCCTCTGTATGCCCTAAAAACTTATACTTGACAGTATCTTGTGGCTTTGCTTTTCGCTGTAGTTCTTCTCTGTCAAGAGAATGCTCATATCTCCAGTTGATCATTCATATGGTGCACTTTTTTGATTACTTGGAATAATGTGATAGTTCTATGCATTTTATTTCTAAGGAACTTCCAGTAAACTTGGGAATTAATTACATGATTAAAATCTTTAGGGATTAATGTATGTTTTGTTTACTTATGACCTTGTATGCCTGATGAACAAAGACCAAGAGATACTTCTAAATGTTAGAGTTGGGGGCCACTATTATTGGAATGAGTGGGTGCTTCTAAAATATTGATGAAATTAGGAGAGTGGGAATCAGCATACCTGTAATTGTTCAACTTATAGAATTTGTTTTGTTTTGAAGTTTTAAAAAATAATGCAAGCTGTATATGAAGCCAACATGGATTACATTTTTTCTGAGTTTTGTTATTCTAAATTTTATATAAGCCATTTATCTGTTTCAGCGCTACTTTTTCCTAGTTCCTTGATAAAATGACGACTTAGAAATTTCTTTTTGTAACAATTGCCAAAAATTTTTAAATTATAGTACAGTTTTAAAAAATACACATTATTTTCCTATCATCTTAGTCATAAAATGCTGTTTCCTAAAAGTGGTTTGATTTACACTGGAGATATTTTCCTTGAATTTACGTAGTAGATAAGAAGTATATTTCATAATGATAGTGCTCTTACTTTCCAATACTAAATTTTAGTTTTCATGTCTTAAAATTAGAATGCTAGTGACATGATACTATTTTATATTTAAAATTTATGTAATATAACATACATACATAATATTACATGACAAATATGTAATATATTTACATATATTAATGTGTAAATATTGCCCAGCAGTCTGTAAAGGATAATAGTTGCTAGTATAAAGCATTCAAAATTGTTTTCTCAGAAAACCTGTGACTGAAGCAGTGGTTCTCAGTTGGGAAGGTTTTGTACCACCTCATTTCCTAGGAACATTTTGGTCATGTCTGGGCACATTTTTGGTTGTTACAACTGAGGTTACAGAGGCACTACTGGTGGAAGCTTGGGATGCTGCTAAACATCCTACAGTGTATAAGATAATTCCCTACAAAAAAGTAAGTTGTTTCTTCGTTGGTTGGTATTGGGGATTTAACTTGGGTGCTTTACCACTGAGTCACATTCCCAGCCCTTCTTAGTTTTTATTTTGAGACAGGGTCTCACTAAGTTGCCTAAAATCTTGGTAAGTTGCTGAGACTGGCCTTGAACTTGCGATCCTCCTGTCTCAGTCTGTCCCAATTGCTGGGATTATAGATAAGCACTACCATATCCAGCTCAACAAATAATTTTTCTGATTTAAACCCTGAACTAAAGACATATCATTCTTCTACCTAACCTTAAAAATATGCATTTTAGGGGGCTGGAGCGGTGGCTCAGCAGTTTCAGCGCTTGCCTGGCAAGCATGAGGACCTGGGTTCAAACCCCAGCACCATGTACACAACCAAGTGTTGGAGCAACTAAGGCCATGTGAAAAACTAAATAAAGTTGTTTCTCTATTTCTCTCTCTCACTGTCTCTCTCTAAAAAAACAAAATGCATTTTACTTTGAAATATCTTTCTTTATAGGCATACAAGTGTAACCTAATCCTGATGATTCCCCAAAATTTTTTAAAAATTTCTTTCTTTCGTTCTTTTGAAAAGAACAGATCTTTAAAACAATTGTTTTCCTTAAAAGAAAATTGTAATTGTGAAATAGGTATTAGTGTGTATGTGAATGTATGTGCTATCTATATCATTGGGATGAAATAAAAATTAAGAAATCTTACTAAGTGTTCCTGCCAGCAATGGAACTCTAAGGCTTTAGGATCAGGTTAAGGCATCTCAGTCTTACTTCTAAGTCCTCATCTAACAGATGAGAGCAGTTACCTTATTGGAAGAATTGCCTCCTATAAGGATTAATTTTAAAAAGTGCTAATTTGCTGTACACCTCCTTGCATCCTTATCCTCCAAGTAGTGTTGACAGCTTCTACACCTTTACAGTATATCACCATTAACACCTTCTGTGTCTTTCTATAGTGTTCTCATGGTTATATAAAGAACACACATACCACACCTGAGACATACTTTTTCACTTTTACTTTGTAACATTCCTTGGTTAAACAGAGCTTGGCTTTTCTTTTGAATAGCTATGTGATAGTCAATGGAATATATACAGTGGCTATTTCAGAGTTTATTTCACTATTCATCTAGATACTTAGTTGGTTTCAGGTTTTTAAACTACTTTAAACAATATTACAGGTACATATAAACTTCTGTGCTGAATTCTTTTTCTAACAATAAAATTGATTTAGTATATGTTCAGTGTCAAGAAAATAATGAGGATAATCACAAACTGTTTATTTGAGGTTGATTTTTTCCTGGAATTTGACTAATATTTAATTTCACACTGTGTGGTGACTTTAAATATACCACAAACAAACCTGCCTCCACATAGTTTTGAAGGTAAATGTTATTGCTGCTCAGCCCGGCTGTCCTGATATCTTCTGCTTGTTTAAAGGAGGTAAGCAACTATTTCAGCAAAAATGACCAAACTTAACAACAAAAAATAGATCTTTAGGATATGGAAAGAAATGCTTAGAAATTATCTGGGTAAATATTAGTTAAAATTTCAAAAGCAAATAATTCAAAGTAAAATAAACAGCTTGTTAATTTTATTAACATTAGGAGATTCTTATACTGTCTGAAAACTTTTTTTTTTTTTAAAGAGAGGAGGGAGAGAAAAACAAGATAATTAAATTTTTATTTGTTTCTTCATCTGGCCTTTGCTTTGCCGACACTTACTTGTGTATGTGGTGCTGGGGTTTGAAACTTGATCCTCACGCATGCCAAGAAAGTTCCGCAACTGCTGAGCTGCCTACCGTTCCAGCTCCTGAAAACTTTTAATAAGCTGTCCAGTTTAGAATATGCTTTTTATTGTTGATAATATTTGTTTATATCTGATGATATTACATCTCTAGATGTTGAGTGAATGTTAGATTCATTACTGTGCAAGGTAGATAAAGTAAGAAGAGGCTAGATATGTGGATTCTAGTCCTGGCTGTGCTATTGTTGACACAGATACGTCAGGTTTTTACCTCCTAGAATCTCCTTTCTTTCCTTATAAAATTGATTGTTACTAAAATTTTTCATTTCTAAAATGTTCTGATTTATTATCAGTCTCACCTTTTTTTAAAAAGAAATGTGTGATTGTCATACATTTATTTAATAATGCTATCTTCACATTTATATTTCCCAGAGTCATTGCAGAGTAGATTAGTAGCATTGCAAAACCAGGTGGGAGCTGGAGATGAAAAGCATTTCTCTGAAGTTTTTAGATCCTTACTCAACATTTAGGATGAGATTTGCTTAGTGTGGTGTGTGTGTGTGTGTGTGTGTCTTATAATTCGTCAGCCAAGAAAATTACTTTCTATCATAGATATTTTATAAAGAATCATTTATTCTGTTTTGTTCCCCCAAAAGACATTTGAAACCTCAATTTGCATATCTAAGTGGCAAAGCCCTAAACCTCAGTTATCCAGTAGTTTAACATAAAATCATACTGCAACACTCATTAACACATTTGAGTATACCATATAAGTTCAGAATATGAATTATCTACTAGTGAGCAATGCTACATTAAGTTAATCTTTATGTTGTTGGATTGTTCTTATGTTAAGAAAACATTTTCAAAGATACCGTCTGCAGATTGCAGAAAGGGAGCTAGGGAGTGTTTTTATTAAGTCCAATGAGCAATGTGATTTGAAACTATTATACCTTTGAAATATTTTTGTGACACTTAAGCCTTTTCCTCTGATTTCATTGTGTTGTATCTTAGAATCTATTCAATGTATTATTAACTTGAGAATATAATTTTTAATCTGTATTTCTAAGTCATGTGCTGTTTCCCTGGCTGATATATAAATAAAATTACTTAGGAAGTAATCAAAGGTCTCTGTGCTCTCCTACCACCACATAATTTTTATTTTGACCTCTGATCTTATTTCAGAGATTTTTATTTTTCCATAATTATTCTGATAATTCTGTACTATAATTGTTGGAGGGATGTAGTTAGTGAAAACAAATTTGGGGCATGGAAAATACTATCCTTTCCCAGCATTAGCAATAATGAAGTTGAATTTCAAGGGATACCATTGTTTTGGTAATTATACAAAGGCTGAATCATCAGTGTTTGTGAAGCTAGTGTTGCAACACAGGCAGTTGAAGAAGGGTATATTTCTGATGTAATCTTAGAAATTAGGGTTAAATAAAATAAAAACTTTAAAGCTCCCCATATATTAAATTTTAATAACATTGATATGCTGCTTGCTTTATAAAACCTTTTATTACAAACAGTTATGAATATGAACATCTCATTTGACTACTGATGAACAGAGAGGAAAATCTAAATTAAAACTTTAAATACCACTATTTAATTACCCAAATGGCTTTGACTGTGTTAAAGAGTGCCTGGGATTATTCTGTTTTTCAATTTGTTTTAATGCTTCCTTGGTAAAAGCTGATGGATTCCCAGGCCCATTGCTGTCACTGATGAACTATATAAAGATAAATGACATTATGGTAAATTCCACTTAATGACACATTTTTAATTTTCAGAACACAGACATTTTCAGGCTAGTGAATGAAGGCTAATTACCTCAAGATCAGAACAAAATAACTCCTCATTTCGAAAGATAATAGAAAAGAAATGTTGCAGATTAATGATGCTATTTATCTTTAAAGGAAAAAAATTTTATCTTTATCCAGATAGCATAGCTCCCTGAGGAGCATGGTTATAAAATGAATCTGAAGTCGCAACTTAATAGGTTATTAAAATTGTGAGTGCAGGCTCTCCTGCCTTTAGTCTTTCCATAAATTTAAATTGAAGGTCTGCTGTATTCAAAAAGGAGCAGCTTGTTTACGAGGCCAGAGGGAGCAACATACGTTACTGACAAAAGATGCACTTAACCTCGTTCTAATACCTTGCTTGCTGCTTTATTTTTCTGAATGGAACTCAACTATTTGAAAAAGTATTTTGTAATTTTGTTACCACTCTTAATTGATAAACTAAGTGGAAGGACCACACTTGTACTTGTTTAATTAAGATTAAAATAAAAATGGAAACTAAATGCCCAGTGTCTTTAATGGATACATATAATTTGTCATCTGATATAATTATGTGTGTATATATATATATTTTTAAACATTTAATTTTGTTATGTAAGGAAAATACTTTGATGAGGGTGTGATTTTGTGGTCACAGTTGGAATTTATGTAGGAATTGTTCAATAAATCATTATTCACAGTTAAAGGATTAGCAATAATCCTTTTACTACACTCCCACGCAAGTAACAAAATAGTGACTCAGATAATATTACTTGATCATAGAGGCTTTACACTGTTCCTGACATCTAAACTCCTGTCTTTTACCCTGGTAATACAATTATTGTTTATTTAATGAGGTCATATAGCATTTTCTGTAATTTTCATTCTTGTCTGTTAAATAATACATGATTTGCCCATATTGATTGTATTTCTGCACTACAGAAGATTGTTTGTGACCAACATACATTGGAAATAAATGTTTCTTACATTGGACAGAAATAGCTTTATATTATTGTAAGACATTTTTCTCCTTGCAATTTTATCTGCTGTCAATAATTTTAGAAAGCAACAACATATTTTATCTCACAGGGACAGTAATATACTTACTGATTGCCCCAGTATCATTTTGATGTGAAATTTTGTGAAGATATTTCTTAGAATAGTCAAAAATGGAATTCTTTATAATTATAATTGCAGTATGATTTGATTTTGTTAAATGTTAGGAAATCTCTTATTTTTTGAAATGTTCTTACCGAAGTAGTTTTGATTCTATAGATTTGAGGGTGATTTTTTTCTTTAGAAATATATTGTTTTTTATTGGTACCTTATAATTATACGTAATAGATTCATTATTATATATTCGTATGTGCACACAATAGAATAGTATAATTTGGTCAGTTTTGTTCAGTTAGGGGTAATTTCTAATGAAATAATTTTAGATTATTGAATCTGAAATCAGATATCCATATTAGCTAAAAAACTGAAGAATAGTATTATAAAATGTATTTTGTGTCAAATCTTCTATCTCACTGGCTTTTTTATTTGTTTTGCAGTGCTTGGGATTGAACCCAATCCTTGCACATGTGAGGAAGTGCTTTACTGCTCTAGCACTGAGCTATACCTGCCCATCCCCTAACTCATCGTTCTTGGTTTTGCTATTTAATATATTACTATTTAAATTTCCAACAGTATTCCCTATGAGGCTTTATTTTCTACAGGTGTATCCATCTTACAGTGACTTGAGAGAAACTGATAAGCATTCTTACCTGATTTATAGTCAGGTAATCCTGTGAAAGCAAAAATGAATCATTTTTCTTAATATTAGAATAATTTGCTCATGCAATATTCTTAATTTCTAATAAGAATACCTGTAAAAGTAAAAAGAAGTATGTATTTTGTGTATATAAGAGAAATTTCAGTTAAATTGTCATTGTTTCCTAAATTCATTTTCAAATGTGTACTATAAACCTATGTTATTTCCCACTGATTTGGGGGAAGGTTTTTTTTGTTTTGTTTTGTTTTGTTTTTTTTAAAGAGAGAGAGGGACAGTGAGAGACAGAGAGAATCTGTTTTATTTAGTTTTTCATATGGCTTTCATTGCTTTGACACTTTGTTGTGCATGTGGTACTGGGATTTGAACCTGTGTCGATGTGCATGTAAGGCAAGCACCGAAACTGTTGAGCCACCACTCCAGCTCCAAGATTTTTTATTTATTTTAAAAAATGATAAAAATTTTTAGGAATCTAAGCAATCTTTAATCAGTCACAGAACTGTATAGCACTATAATATAAGGATAAGAACAACAATATTTTGGCACATTATAGAACATTGTTTTCTTTCTTTCTTAATTTTTTTGGTACTGAGGATTGAACCTAGGGGAGTTTTACCACTGAGCTCCACCCCCAACCCTTTTTTCTTTTCCTTTTGAGACAGAGTCTTGCTTAATTGCTAAGGCTGGCCTTGAACTTTCAGTCTTTTTGCCTCAACCTCCCAAGTTGTTGAGGTAACAGACTTGTGCCACTGCATCTGGATAAAACATTTTAACATTTTTTTCTTAAAAAATTGAATTTATGAAAATGGATATCTTTTAGAATCTATGTAATGCCATCACAGCTGACTTCTTTATGTTTTCTTACCGATATAAAAATAAAATATTTAGATGCATTTAAATTATATCCTATGAGCTTTAGGAAAAGAAAAGTAGGTGTTAACAAGAGGAAGGTCGAGGTTTCCTCTTTATTGTCTTTTGTCCCCGTTCCTGCTTAACCAGAACAACTCTAGGGTTTTTTGTTTTGTTTTGTTTTGGTGATTGTGCTTAAAGTTCAACTGATAAAAAGTACTTCTTTAAAAGCAAACAACAGAGTTTTAAAACTACTTCTATGTTTGGTCAAGAATCGGCAAACTGGCCCACAGATCACATTTGTCCTAGCACCTATTTGTGTAGTGTGTTCTTGGAACAAAGCCATGTTCATTTGTTTATCTATTGGTTATTGTATGTATCTGCTTGTATGGCATTCATAGCAATTGTGACAGAGACTGTATTGCAAGCAGTGCTTAAATTATTTATCTGATATTTGACAAAAAGTTTGCTAACTCCTGGACCAGGTACTCACTAATCTTATACTGGAAAAATTAGTTGCTAGAGATGGATTAACTTGTGAGGTATATAGTTCTCAGACTACACACTAATTCTTGGCTAATAGCTTTTGTTTTAAAGCATTATTAAGGATGAATCTTTTTGGAACTCTGACCATTTACCCTCTATTCCCTACCACATTTTAAAGAATACTTATTTTGTGCTTATTATTATCTTAAAGGACATAAAAGAAAATGTTGTTCATATTTCTTCATAGCCCCTAGTTATTGGGTAGGCAAGATAAACACATCTGAAATGATCATAGGACATTTTAAGATGTATTATAGTAAATTTTCAGGTTATATGAGTCTAAAAGTAAGTTTAGCAGGAGTTCAGAGAAAGTCAGCCTGGCAGGAATAGCCAGTTAAGGGTTTTTTTGGTTATGTTTTTTGTGTTTTGAAGAAATGAGACTTGAATTGGTCTGTGAAGTATAAGTAGAATTTGAATAGATATCAAGAAAATCAAAAGGACTTTCCTTGGGCGACGAAGGTATGGAGAAAGGAGTGAACTTTGGACAGCAAAGATTATTAGGCTCATTGGAGCGATGAAAATAAAACAGTGTTAATAAGGAAGAAGAGAACAGACTACTAGATGACAGTTTCATGTGGAAGATACTTGTAATCATGTTATTGTTTGATTATAAGGGATACTTCATCATGGTGTATTCTGTAACCACTGACAACGACTAATTGTGCAAATATTTAATAGAATATTATTATTTATTAAGTGAAAATACAGATAGTAAAACAGCATGCACCTGTTTTCATTTTTAAAAAATATTTACACATGGAACAAAGAATTGAACATTTATGTTATTAAAAGCTGGAATAGTTACTGAGAGATTTGTTTAATACTAGTACCACAAATATGTAAATTTCAGTTCTAGATTTTTTTTTGTTTGTTTTTAAGTAAAGAAGAGTAATGTAGACTTCCACTTGTAGTCGTAACAGAGAACCAGGGACTGAATTTACATTAAATCACTAGGAAACCAGTCTATAAATATGAAATAGCTATTTATAGACATTGTATAATAAACTGTAGGATACCTGTCTTAGAAGGGAAATAAATGAAATTTACTCTGCAGCTGCCCCCAACATATTTCCTAGAGAATTTCCACACTGTGGTATCAAAAAGGGGATGTATTTAGATATTGGAGAATGGATCACACTGCACTGAAGAGATCTTGTTCAGAATATGGGGAAGCCTAGATATCTTGAATTTGTGGATAAAGTTACTGGAGAGAAGGGAGATATACTCAGAGAGAACCGTGATCTACAGAATAATCCTGTTAAATTTTTGGCTGAGTATAGATCTGTATATGTTGTGAAAGGAAATTATCCAAGGCTGTAGAAATACTAAAGAAATAGGTATAACAATCCGTGGGACTCATACAAAGCATTTTCAGCTGTAAATTTCTCTCTTAGCCCTGCTCTTGCTGTATTCCATAAATGTCTGTAAAATTGAAAAAAAAAAAAAAAAGAAAACATCTAGCCAAACTGATTAGGAATAAAACAAAACAGAAATGAAAGAAGACATAGAGGTTATTATTCACTAATGAAAGAAAGCATATCATACCAGTCTTATAAATACTAAAAATTTAAGGAGGGGCCGGAGCAGTGGCTTAGCGGTTAGAGCACTTGCCTGGCATGTGCAAGACCTGGATTCAAATCCAATACCACATACACAACTGAACAAAGGCCAGATGAAAAAAAATAAATAAAAATTGATTCTCTCTCTTTTTCTCTCCTTTGCTCTTAAAAAGTTTAAGGAAATATTATGAACAATCTTAAATCAGTGAATTCAACAACTTAGATGAAATGGAAAAAATTCCTTGAAAGACACAAAGTTAAAAAGTAGAAAACCTAAAGTTAAATTGGTAGGCAAAAACTTTTACACAGAGAAACCTATGGTTCCAGGTAGCATTAGAAGTACATTATAAGAAAATTTAAAGAAGCAGTTATAGCAATTCTATAAAAACTCTTCCAGAATATAGAAGGGTAAAGTTAACACTTAAAAAATCATTTTATAAGGCTTGTTATCACCACAACACAAAAACCAGACAAAAGACGTTGCAAGAAGCTACACATCACTTTCCTTCACGAACATACTCAAAAACTTTATATGTCATGACCAGGTGAAGTCTATTCCAGGAATAGGTTAGTTTAACATGAAAAAACTAATCAATGTTAGTCATTGTATTAATAGACAATAGATAAAACAACTTATATGATCTCACTGTATGCAAATAAGCATTTTATAAATTCCAACTCCATGATAGTTTAAAACAAATTTAAAAAAATTGGCAGATGTGGAGTGAAGATCCTCTTAAAAAACCTACAAGTTGGGGCTGGAGCAGTATCTTGGTGGTTAAGGCGCTTGCCCAGCATGTGCAAGTACACAGGTTCAAACCCCAGCAACCCATGTACACAACTAAGTGTCAGAGCAACGAAAGCCATGTGAAAAACTCAATAAATATTGATTCTGTCTCTCACTGTCCTTTTCTCTTTAAAAAAAAAAAAACCTACAAATAAAGACTGAGTACTTTCGCTCTACAATTCATGAAAAGAAAGACAGTACTGTTCATTTTTAGTAATTCTGTTCCATATTGTACTGGAAGATGTTCTACCAGAGCAATAAGACAAGAAAAAGAAACAGAAGGCATACAAATGGAAAGAAGGATGAGATATCTTGTCTTTAATTACAGTTAACATAATAATCTAGTTAGGAAATCTATTTTTAAAAGCTATTAGAGGCTTTGCAAAGTTTTGTAGAAATGAAAGTCAATACAAGAAACCAATTATATTTCCTAGCAACAAACATTGGAATTAGAATTTTTTAAAATGCTATTTATCATAGTATGAAAAATGTGAAATGCATATTAACTATTTCTAACCAATATGCATAAGACCTTTACACTAAAAGTTATGAAGCAATGCAGAGAAAAATTAGAGGACCTAAATAAGTGGAGATTTATATCATGTTCACAGATTAGAAGATTTAATTTTTTTCAGATGTTCTTTATATTCAGTACAGTACTAGTCAAAAGTTCAGCAAACCTTTTTTTAATTAGGTAGAATTTCCTGAACTGATGATAAAATGTATTTAGAAATGCAAAAGGATCAGGAATGCCATGATCAAGACAGTGTGATATTGTTGTAAACAGAGACATACAGATATTATGGGACAGAAGAGACTAGAAATAGATTAACATAACAAACATTTCAATCAGGAAAGAACAGGCTTTTCAACACATTGGTATGGAACCAACTGGATAGCTAGTATGCCAAAATTGAACCATATCTCTTTCATCATGTGACATGTAACAATTGACTTGTGATATACCGTAGGTTTAAATAAGAATTGAATATATGAAAGACCCCAAAGAAAACAGGAGATGATTGGAATAACCTTAGGTTAATAAAATATTTTTTAAAATAGATGTAAAAAACACAAACTAGAAACAAAATATAAAATATTTACTCTTCAAAATATACTGTAATAAACTGAAAATGCAAACCACAGAACTAAAGGAAATATTTTAAAGGATTTATATCCAGATTCTATAGAGGATTTTCATAACTCAATAAGAAGATGAGTTATATAAGTAAAATTGGGCAAAAAGATCTGTGATTTACCAAAGAAGATGTGAAAATTGCAGACAAGCTCATGAACTGATCAAAATCATCAGTCGTTGGAAAAATGAAACTGAAAACCACAATGTGACACCACTGGCATCTCTTAGAATAAACCACAAATGAAAAATAAACAATTCCAAATGTATGGAGGATGTCAAGTAATAACTCACATACAATGCTGTTAAAGTGAAAGTTGTTCAGCATTTGTTGTTTTGTACAGGGAATTGAACCCAAAGGTGCTTTACCAAATGTTGTACATCCCCCCCCCCTTTTTTTTTTTTGAGATAAGGTCTAAGTAGCTGAGATTGACCTTGAATTTGCCATCCTGCTGCCTCAGCCTCCCGAGTCAGTGGGATTGCAGGCATGTGCCATCTCCAGCAAACGATGTTATTTCCAAGAGTTTGGTTTAGAAATGTCTTTTCAGGTTAAATAGAGACTTTATCATTTCATCCAAGAGTTCTACTCTCAGATATTTACCCAA
>PVKS010008563.1:0-67753 GCA_004027875.1 Aplodontia rufa | reverse complement strand
CCTTATCCCTCCCTTCCCCTTCCCCCCATATCTCTAAAAAAGGATTATGTTGTATAGCACTATATCTTATCTGGATTTAACACATGATAACAGACCAACTTTCTCACTGGTCAGGGTCTAGTCCCAACCTCCACAGATGAGTGGAGACAATCGACCATTAGTTCTCTGGGTTAAGCTGATTTTACTCAGCATGATTTCTTCCATAGCCATCCATTTACCTGTAAGGCTGCAATATCATTGTTTCTAATTGCTGTGTAAAATTCCATGGTATAAGTGTACCACAGTTTTTGGATCCACTCATCCAGTGAGGACATCTGGGTTGTTTCCATAGTCTAGCAATAGTAAATTGAGCTGCTATGAACATAGATATTGCTGTGTCACTATAATGTGCTGATTCTAAATCCCCTGGAAAGATACCCAGGAGAGGAATAGCAGGGTCGTATGGTGGGCTCATCCCTAGGTTTTTGAAGATTCTCCACACTGCTTTCCAGAGGGGCTGTACCAGTCTGCAGCTCTACCAACAGTGTGTTAGTGTGCCTATCTCTCCATAGCCCTCCAGCATCTATTATTGTTTATTTTCTTCATCTTTGCCAATCTGACTGGCATAAGGTGATATCTTAATGAGTTTTCATTTGCATTTCTCTGATTACTAGAGATTTAGAGTACTTTCTCATGTATTCATTGGCTTGATCAATGTCCTCTGGTGAGAAGTTTCTATTTAGCTCTTTGGCCCATTTATTAATTGGGCTGTTAGTGTTTTTGTAGTTGAGGTTTTTGAGGATTTTGTAGATTCTGGATATGAGACCCTTGTCAGAGGAATCATAGCCCATGGTTCTCTCCATTTCCGTAGGAACCCTCTTGACTCTTTTGATTGTTTCCTTGGCAGTTCAAAAGCTTTTTAGCTTTATGGCATCCCATTCACTGATTTTTAACTTTACTTCCTTCACTTTTGGAGACATGTTGAGAAAGTAAAAGATAATTTTTAAATCCCCACGATTTGCTTTTAATCCCAACAGGAGTCCTGTGTTTTTAGTGGGTGAGGAATGCAGGTTTGACTGAATTCACATATTATGCTGTTGACTTAGTGTTAGCATCAATATATTTACTCATATTGAGTTGAACATTTACTAAAATGCTTGAGTTTTTTTTTTAACCTACTGTTGTTAGGCTTCTTTTTCACTGTCCTTTATTCAATTTAGAAGCCCAGATTAGGGGCTGGAGCGGTGGCTCAGCGGTTTCAGCGCTTGCCTGGCAAGCACGAGAACCTGGGTTCAAACCCCAGCACCACGTACACAACAAAGTGTTAGAGCAACTAAGGCCATGTGAAAAACTAAATAAAGTTCTAAAAAAAAAAAAAAGAAGCCCAGATTAACACTTAAATTTTATCGTTTTAATTCCTCAAAATTTTATTATTTTAATTTTTCTAAATTTAACTAAAATGTTTTCTTTGAATCGACCTGTGAATTTGAGGGTGGGACAAGAGGGGCTGGATCAGTGATACTTCCTGTGTATTTTTATATCTTCATTTAAACTGTTACTTTTAATAGTTTAATGGGCAGAGAGATATCTTTCCATGGGAAGCCTGCTGATCTAGGTTGATTTTAATTCATTAGCTAAAACCTTTTGGGGTTAATTGTGAATTATTCCAATTCACAATTTATTATGAATTCCAATTATGAATGCATTAAATAGAAATATTATCCAGTCCAGATTTATCTTGTTTACAAAAATATTCTGAGATGTCTTGTCAGAGACTTTACTGAAAGTCAGATGCACTATTATCTATTATATCTCTTAGGCTTACTTATATAAGAAAATAAGAAGAATCTGGTTCATGAGGTCTGGATGAGTGAGATTTTGTATTTCCAGTAAAATTCTAAGTGATATTGACACTGTTGGTCCAGAGACTAGAAGAGACATGATGTTCTAGGTAGATTTAGATTTGAGTGCTTCTTGTTCAGGAAGGAGGTCTGTAGTGGGTAACACTCTTAAATTTTTATTTCCACACTTACCACTCACCACTTACCTTCTCACAGCTGTCTCCCTTATTCTTTTGACTTCAGGGTCTCTGACTCCCACTGGCTTCTCTGCCGGCACCTCCATCATGCCTATCTTTCTTCTTCCATTCATAGTCACTCTTCTTGGAAGAACAGAATTACATTTCATTCTTCTATTTCATCACTCTATGATTACTCTTCAGTCATCAAATCTGATCATGTCACTCTCCTTTTTGAAGCCTTCCCTGGCTCCCTATTCTTTTAGCTTCTTGTGGTGCAATATTCCTGATTTGGCTCTTCTCGCTCTAGTTCCTCTTTATACTCCAGGGATTTTGAACTCCATTTGGTTCCCAGGGAACACCATTCTTTCCAGTCTCCTTGACTTGGCTTTCATTGTTCCTCAAATCAACAGAGAGGTTCCAATGCTTTCCCTCTCTAGGATGCAGTTATAACAGTAGAATTATGATAAGGGGATGTTATCATCACATAGTGAAGGTGAATGTTAGTGTTTGAAGGAGACCAGATACTTTGGGAAAGTCACCATAAATCATGTTTAAAAAATTTTTTTTCCAACGAAACAATATAATATATTTATATTCTGGAAATTAGATTTGCCCCCTAAAGCCCCCCCAATTACCCACCCTTGTCCCTCCCTGCCCCCCCCCTTCCTAGTACATTTCTCTGAATGCCTTAGGTTGTATATCACTACACGTTTTCAGGGTTTAATACATGAGCGTTGACCACCTTTTGCAATGGTCGGGGTTTAGCTCCAGCCTCCACAGATGAGTGAAGACATTTGACCCTTGGTTTTCTGGATTATGCTGACTTCACTCAGCATGATTTCTTCCATAGCCATCCATTTACCCTCAAAGGCTGCAATATCACTGTTTCTAATTGCTGAGTAAAACTCCATGGTATATATGTACCACAGTTTTTGGATTCATTCATCTAGTGAGGGGCATCTGGGTTGTTTTACAATTTAGCTATTGTAAATTGAGCTGCTATGAACAAAGATTTTGCTGTGTCCCTGAAATGTGCTGATTCCTAAGTCCCCTGGAAAAATATCCAGTAAAGGAATAGCTGGATCATATGGTAGATTCATCCCTAGTTTTTTGAGGATTCTCCGCACAGCTTTCCACAGGGGCTGAACCAGTCCACAGTTCTACCAACAGTGTGCTAGTGTGCCTATCTCTACATAATGCCTCCAGCATCTGTTATTGTTTATTTTCATCATTTTTGCCAATCTGACTGGTGTGAGGTGAAATCTTAAAGTAGTTTTCATTTGCATTTCTCTGTATACTAGTTATTTAGAGCACTTTCTCATGTATTCATTGGCCTGGTCAATGTCCTCACTTAAGAAGTTTCTGTTTAGTTCTTTGGCCCATTTATTGATTGGGTTGTTTGTGTTTTTGAAATTGAGAATAAATCATGTTTTTAAAAAAGGAAGACTTAACCATTACTCTGTAAATGAAGAGGAAAAATATTTCAAAATTAATTTATCATTGTGTGAATTATACTAGCTTACCTACACAAATTCATTGATATTATAGCTTTATGGGACTGAAGTAATAAAAAAGATAATAAGTTTTATCAGATGAGAACATTTTCATTGGTGTTTACAGAGATAGTGATGAAACATATTTTCAGATGACAAGTTGAAGCTGTGGTAATCCCTTGTATTGGCCACCTCTGTGAGCAGTAACAGGCTGGATCACTTGCTGGCTTAGAGAATAGCCTCTTGCAAAACTAATTAGGTTTTCTTGGCAGTAATAGAGAATAGGGATGAAGAGTTACCTGAAAAGAAGGAGATGCTGAGACTTGATGAATCATTAGCTTTAGAGGCTCATGATCTCTACAAAGGAAACTAGGCTTTGGCAAAATTTAAAAAAATTTTTTTAAAGAGAGGGACAGTAAGAGAGAAAGAAAGCGAGAATCAGTTTTTTTTATTAAGTTTTTCATCTGGTTTTTGTTGCTCTGAAACTTCGTTGTGTACATGGTCCTGGAGTTTGAACCTGCATCCTTGTGCATGCCAGGCAAGCACCATAACTGCTGATCCACTGTTCAGTCCCCAAATTAAAAATTTTCAATAAAATTTGAAAATATTTCTGAGAGCTGTGTTCATGATGTCTCAAGCAACAGTACAGTTTGCCTTCTGACATGTTGTTGCTGTGGCACTTGCTGATAAGAGAAGGGATGGGAAAAAGTGGAGGTTGAAGGGCTGCTAGACTTAAAACTTTACTTACAAGGTGGTCTTAATATGTGTGTTTCAGAGATAAGCCTTCATCCCCTGTGCACAGCTGACATTTTGTAAATGTATGGAATAATATAAATTATGTGAAATGTTTACAATTAAATGAAGGGAATACTTTTTTTTTTTATTGAAGGATTGTTCTGTATAATGTGGAGGTTTTTGCCTGCTGCATCTCATAGTGACCTAGATTTGTGTGACTATAGAGAAAGGCACTATAAAGATTGAGAATTGTCAGCTTAATTAAGGATATTGCATGTATTGATATAATCTCCTTTTCTCTGGGACATAAAACTGTTGATGAACTATTTTTTTTTAGCTCAAACGCCTGGAGTGGGAGCTCTGGCCTATTTTCTTTTGACTAATTTCCTGGCCAGTCTATCTCTGGGTAATGATTCCCTTGGTTTTTGTTGCTTTTCAACAGAATGCATTTATTTAGACTGAATTCAGCCCCTGGATAGGTTGTACTAGAAAACCAAGGAACCACAACCAAAGCTAGAGGCAATATTTTAAATTGTGAAAGTTCATAGTCATGCTATTCTGTTCTGTGAAAAAGTACTTCACAAAGGTGTAGTCAGAGGAGTAGCCAAAGCTGTTCCTCTTGAGGTAATGTTCCTGGAACAAAAATAGGACTTTACATAAGACACATGTGGGGTAGTGGGCCATAGCGTTCTTGAGTTAGATAGCACTGCGTTCTGCCAATTGCTAATATTTTGTCCTTGGGCCAGCTTTTATTATTTTTAAAATAATGTTTCTTGGGGCTGGAGCAGTGGCTCAGCAGTTACTGAGCTTGCCCGGCATGCGCAAGTACGCGAGTTCAAACCTCAGCACCACATACACAACAAAGTCTCTGAGCAATGAAAGCCACATGAAAAACTGGGGTTTATTATTTGTTTTTTTGGAACTGGGGGTCGAACCCAGGACGTTGCGAATGCTGTGCAAGCGCTTTGCCACTGAGCTACATCCCAGCCCCACATGAAAAACTAAAATAAAAAAAAATTGTTTCTCTCTTTCTTTCTCTCTCTCACTGTCCATCTCTCTTTAAAAAAATAAAAAAATAATGCTTCTTTCATTGTAAAATAGTATGTAGAAAACATAGCAAATTGCAAAGAAGAAAAGAATAAATTTTCTTTTAAGCATATTAACATTTTTCTCTTACCCTTAAATCTTTTTTGAAAGCATCATTTTATACCTTCATATAACATTTGATTATTCAGTTATTTTACCATTATTATTTTTTGGACATTAAGCATTGTTCTTGGCTCCGCAATGAAAAATAGTGTTATGATGAATATCTTTTTTAAAAGAAAATTTAAGACTTTTATTTAATTATGATTAATATCTTTTAATTTACAAAAATCTTTGTTCCAGTTTCTTTTTTCAGAGGTCTAGTTTGCTAGAAAGGGTGTTACAGAGTTTTGTTTGTTAATTCTTTTTTTCCCATTCACCTATTCATTTATTTAAAATAATTTTTTTTTTAAAGAGAGAGGGTCAGTGAGAGAAAGAGAGAATCAAGTTTTTATTTAGTTTTTCCACGTGGCTTTGGTTGCTCCGACACTTTGTTGTGTACGTAGTGCTGGGGTTTGAACCTGTATCCTCACACATGCCAGGCAAGCACAGAAACCGTTGAGCCACCACTCCAGCCCTGTTTGTTCATTCTTAATACTTGCTGTTGAAGCCTTGATACCTGAAAGTTTTTTTCAGAAAGGCTTTGATAATTAAAATTTTTGTTAAGAAATGAACAAGAATAAACTAATACATAATTAACTGAGCTTCACCTTTCTTGACTATCTGTAGGAAAACATTGGGAGGATCTGGGCTAACCTAAACCTTCTGGCACAATGACTGGCAAATATGATTAATGTTTTTAGTGTCTGCTTTAGTATATCCATTGTCCATACCATGTCATTAAGGCTCCACCACTCATATCTTCAATTAGAAAAGAGGAAAACAAGCTCTTATAGAATTGTCCTTATTGTGATATAGAATTTATTTATGAGAACACCTAACCTAATGCCCTTTGAGAGATGCCTTAAGGTGTGCTTATGAAGGTGAAAGGTAGAGGCGAAGATAGTATATATATATATAATTTTATATATATAATTTTTTTTTTTTTTTTTTTACTGGTGCAGCTGAGGCAAGAGAATCGTGAGTTTGAGGCTAGCCTCAGAAAGTTAGTGAGACTCTATCTCAAAAATAAAATATAAAAGGAGGTGAGGATGTGGCTCCATGGTAAAGCATCTCTGGGTTCAGTTCCCAGTGCCATAAATAAATAAAATTTACAAAGTCTTGCTTTAGAATAAAAAAAAAAAGAAAAATAAAGAAAAATAAAGAAAAAAATAAACAAAGAAACAAATAGCAGCAACAACAAAAAGCCAGACTGGGAATTATTGCAGTCCATTGAAAGCTTGGCCCATCTGGCCATTAGTATAGTATCAAAGCTTATATCTCACAACTGCTTGATTTAATGTATGTTTCAGTTATATGTGGGTGCTGATGGGAGAAGCAAGAAAGGCAGAGAACGGGTCAATATTTTTGACATCCCAAACTGTCAGTGTTAGCTAATAGAATTTGAGAACTGTGAGCCACAGCAAAAGAAGGTGTAAAGTGGTATTTTAGCAAATAAACCGGGAAATAATGAAGCTTTGTACCTGATATTTTCCATTTTCGTATATTTTGTTGCCTGTGTCATGGCTGCTTTAGTTTCCTAAGACTGCAGTAACAAATTGCCCAGAACTGAATGGTTTAAAACAGCACAAACATCTTGTCTTGCAGTTTAGGAGGCCAGAAATCTGAAATGGAGGTGTAAGCAGGGTTGGTTCCTTTGAGGACTCTGAGGGGGATGCTGTGTCCATGCCTTTCTCCTGGCTGTTGGTGGTTGCCAGCAGTTGTTGGCTTGTAGTCACCTCACTCCAATCTCTGTCTCTGTGCTGAATGTGGCTTTTTTCCCTGTTTCTCTTCTATCTCTGTGTTCTCTCTTCTTGTAAGGAGACCAGTCATAGAATTTAGGCCCACTCTAATCCACTGTGACCTTATCTTAACTTGATTATATCTACAAAGACCCTATTTCTAAGTAAGGTCATATTCACAGCTGTGGAGAGAGGATGGCATGGAAAAGTAGTTAAAACTTGAACATTATTTTCTTTTGCAGGGGGACACAGTTCAACTCACTACCATGGCAAACTTATTATGTTCATTATAGAAACTCATAATGTCTCCTTTCCCCTGCATCCACTGCTATCTCATCTTTAGCCTCATTTTATCAAGTTGTAGTACTTAATCAGTGGCTTCCCATCACCTACTGTGGTTGGTATGTATGTTTTTCTGCTTTGGTCTACCCTATCTACCCAAGATGATTTTTAAAATTAATAAATTATTTTTAATTGATACGTAAAAATTATACATATTGTGATATTTTGACACAAATCACAAATCAGAGTAACCAAGAAAATTTCTGATTGTAAAAAATTGCTTTCCCTGACCTTCTCTTTGTGCTGTTACCGCTGCAGGAAACCTTTGTTTCCTTCCATCCAAGTGAACCTATTTCCTAAGGGTAAGGATTGTGCCTTACCCTTCCTGTTTTTTTTTTTTTTTGCCCTTTAGCAGCTAGTCAATTGCTAATCCATAATATGTGCTCAATAAATATTTTGATTGATTTTTCTGATAAAATATAAAAGTGTAGACCATATATTGGAATAAAAATTAATGGTTTCATGTGCTTGAATCCCAAGATTCTAGAGAGTTGGTCTGTCTTAATAATTTAAATTATTCAAATAAGCTCTTCTTTTCTCTTGTTTTCAAATTTTTACCTGGATTATCAGTATCATATTTTAATCTCTTTCTGGTGCTAATTTATTTTTGCTCTATAAAAACATAAACAGGTGTTCTTGGCATATCAATCAATTTAGAGGAAATGTTTTTTACTTATTGTCAGTACTGAGTTCAGTGTCTGGAAAATAGCTTCTTATCAGGGGTGTGATCTCTGTGTGCATAAATGAAACCAGCTTTGAACTTTATTTTATCTTTGTTATCATCATTGTTACATTACTGGAAAAGATTTAAGTTTTTTATTTTCTTTTTTTTTTACCTTTTTGGTGCTGGGGGTTGAACCCTGGACCTCACGTATGCTAAGCACATGCTCTTCCACTGAGCTGCAGTGCCAGCCTCTAAGAGATTTTTCTAATCTAGTCTTCTACTTCTTCAAAAAGGGGAAAGCCTAAGGCAACACTGGCTGCTTCCTCCCCCTTGAGTTGTCTTATTCCAGAACTGTAAATTTGAGGGGACACATACCTGGTGCTAAATTGATTCTGTGGAACTCGAATCAAACCCAACTCAAATGTGATCTGGTGGATTTCAGTTCCAGTTCAGATTTCTTACTATAACCTGGCCCAGAGCTTTTAAGTGGGTGGTGAACAGATTTATGCTTTTGGTTTTCTACTGGCAAAAGGGTAGGCGGACGTCAGCAGAATTAGTTTTGACTAGAAAATGTTGCCACACTTGTGTACATGTGGCATTTATAGCTAGAATAATGAGTAAATATTTGGTAGCAAATAGACTAATGCCTGACACATAGTAAATGCTATAAATGTGTTTGAAAATAAGATTTAAAGTATACCATTTTTCACCACATAATTGTAACAAGATTTTATTTATTTATTTATTTATTGGCAAAAAATGGGGTGCAACCATTATGTGAAGCTTTTTTTTTAAATTGTGCTGGTATTACTTAAAAATTATTTATTACTAGGCTGTCTTTGATGTAAGATTAGGAAGCATAGAATATTCATGAATATACATTAATGAAGTAGTGATGAGTATGTGATGGAATATGGTAATTTGTAGTTGAAATCAGCTCAGGAGAGCCCCTGGCAGCATGTAGGCAGGTTCTGTGGGCTAAGCCACAAGGTCTTCTCATCAGCCCTGCAGTCACCCTTTAGTCAGATTTTTATCTTTGTTCATTTAACTAATGACTGTTAAATGGACTTTCATTTACTTAATGACAGTTAAATGTAACTTTCTGCAAGGGAAACATCCCCGCAGAGGAGCCTCTTCAGTGTTCAGTGAAGTCTCATTTTTAGAGACCTGCAAAAGACCTGGACCACTCACTCTTCCTTGCCTGTGGATTTCATTCTTCAAATTTGCGAGACCAGAACCCAGAAAAAAGAAATTGGTGATGAACTGATGGAGTCTGCTGCAACACTGGAGGGCACAGTCTACCGTGAAGAGCTGCAATATTTCAGTTGTAGTGGAGAAGTGCAGCTTGTGCAGACCTCATCTGCTGACAGAGAAACTCAGGTTTCAATAGCCAGCCCACTCCTGTGATAATGGTATTAATCCATTCATTAGAGTGGAGCCCTGGTGACTTTCTCACTTGTTAAAGGTCTATTTCCCAATACTGGCACAATGGTAATTAAAATTTCAACATGAGTTTCAAAAGACATTCAAGCTGTGAAACATGAGAGATACCCAGAGAAATGGGTAATTCTCAAGGAGATGACTGACTTTAGAACTTTGGCTTTTATAGCATCTTTAACAAAGAACAAAGACATTTTTAGAAAAGTGACAAAACAAATGATCCTGAGTTTCCATAGGTAGCAAGTTATGGGAAAGTAAATATAGTCACCTGTCACTTAACAGTGGGTGGCATTTTGAGAAATACATTGACGGCCATTTCATGGTTGTGTGAAGAGTATAGTGTGCACTTCTATTAACCTAGATCATGGAGCCTCCCACACACTGAGGCTGTATAGTATATATAGTATATACGTGGTAGAGCTTCTGAACTAAAGCCTGTAGAGCATGTTACTATATTGAATACTGCAGGCAGTTGTAACACAAAGTATTTGTGTATCTGAACATATATAGATATAGAAAAGTATAGTAAGGATACTAGGCAAGCCAAGTACTGTGGCAAATGCCTGTAATCCTGCAACTTAGATGGCTGAGGCAGGAGGATCACAAATTCAAGGCCAGCCTCAGCAACTTAGCGAGGCCTGAAGGAATATAGGGAGACCTTGTCTCAAAATAAAATATGAAAAGGGATAGGGATGTAACTCAGTGAAAGTGCCTCTGGGTTCAATCCCCAATACCAGAACAACAATAACAACAATAAAAACTAGGTGATGGGAACTTTTAGACTCCATTTTAATCTTATAAGACCACTGTCCCATATGCAGTCCATTGTGGACCAGAGTCACACAGTGCATGGATATATATGGGAAACTCACTGTAGATTAAAGCTTGGTAGTAAACTTTGTTAGATAAATTCCTCTGGTGCCTTCTCCAGGATGACAAGGGTCACCTATAGTGACTTTGTGTTTCCTGGTGTATGTGGGTGAGGGGCATTATTATAAATTTATATCCTGTTTTTAGGCCAATAGAGGATAGGCAGAGAGCTTTTCTTGTGTCTCATTCTTCTCAATTGCATTCAACTCAAAATAATACCTCTGCAAAAGTGACTATTTTGCAACAATTTTGGGAGAGGATCTAGGATTCTCTGTGAAGAACATCAGATCTTTCCTGTTGAAAATCACTGGGTATACTGATAGGTAAGGTGATCCAAAGAGCATAATTTTTTTTTTTTTAGGAAGGTAGGTTCTTAGGAAATTAAAAGGCTTTTGGTGAACAAAAGCAGAAAGAAAGAAGACAAATTATTTTTGCTATTAAATGTTGGATGCTGTGTACAACTTGGTCAGGGTTGCAGGGCTCCTGAGCCTTTGCCCTGCTGTTTTTACTTGTCGAATGAATTCATCTGCACACAGTATCCAATGATACTGCTGTCTTACATCATCATCACTCCAGCAAAGCTGGATCTTGCAGCATTTATTTATGTCTTTGTGTTTGTCTGGAATATGCATTGCTCCGTTGCTCCATTCATGCCAAGGCCTCTGTTATCTTCCTTAGAAGCAAGGACATACTTGTTTTTTTTTTGGTACTGGAAATTGAACCACAGAGGTCTTTTTTATTTTTTATTTTGAGACAGGGTCTCACTAAATTGCCGAGGCTGGCCTCAAATTTGTGATCTTTCTGCGTCAGCTTCCTGAGTTGCTGAGATTACAATTGTGTACCACTGTACCTTTCTTGGACATACAAATCCGTCATGGTGGTTTGGAATTTAATTCTGGACTATGCTGCATTTAACCAAATGAAGAAAACCTAGGCTCTTTTCTGATATGAGGATCTTTCCCAGCTACTTTGAAATTACCAGTGTGTGTCTAAATATGGGTTATGGATTACCTGCATCAGAATCACCTAGGAGGCACTAGAAACCTCAGAGCCTCTGGAGTGGGACTTAGGAATTTGCATCTTTAAGAAGTTTCACAGGTAATTCATAGGCATACTTACATTTGAGAATTACTAGTTTAGACTTAGAATACTAGAAAATAATCCAGAGTTCCTGAGGAGTTCCAACCTGTGCCCAGTTCTAACAAATGCAGTCTGCCTGACTCAAGACTAAAGCCTGGGAAGGGTTTGCAGCCCAATTTTCCCACTTAAATTAGGGTGCCCAAACAATCTTAGGGTAATAAGGACAAAGCTGTTTTCCAAGTATCGCCATGATGTGGCACTTTGCTGCTAGTAGACTCCATCAATTACTCATTACAGCTGAAGGTGAACATTTTTTTTTTTTTGTTTTAAAGAAAGAGTTAGTGAGAGAGAAAAACAAAATTGATTTTATTTATCTTTTTCATCTGGCCTTAGTTTCTCCAACACTTAGTTTTGTATGTTGTGGTGGGGTTCGAACCTGGGTCCTTGCACATGCCAGGCAAGTGCTCCACTGCTGAATCACTGCTCCAGCTCCTGAAGGTGAACATAATTGTTTTATTTTTCAGCTGTTAGTTTAATTTTACTGATCTTATATTATGAAACCCAGGAATTTGCATAAGAATTAACGAAAAGGTCAGTGTGAGTAAACACTTAACTCATGCTTTGTCTCATTTGTATTTGTGTGCCAAGTGTGAATTCTTTCAACTCCATGTTGCAGGAAAAACAACACAGATACCTTTTATTTAGTCTGATGCTGTAATATTGTAGTTGTGAAGATGAGGGTGGGGGATGCTTTCTTCCTATAGGCATGTCATGGCTGGAAGAAGTTCCCTGGTCTTGCCACTTATAGGGGAATGTCATGTTTTCACTAGGCTGCCTTCCATTAGGAGATATGTGCCCCTGTAAAGTTTTTGCTCAGTGTCACAGTTCCTGGCAGACAAAATCCAATATCTGCATTTCTGCAGACATAATACTGTTTAGCATTCTCCTGTGAAATCAGGGAAGTGGCAAAGGATTTTCTGTTCTGTCTCAGATTTGTAGAAACTGCATATTCCTCTCTGTGTCTTGTTCTGCATTGGGGAGCCCTCTTTGTTTCAGGGGAGGGGCACTGCATGGCTGAAATAATCTAGGCCAGGGGACTGCCCTCAGTGCCTGTGAGGGCAGATGTTCTGTAATTATCAAGTCCTGTGCTAATTGTGCCACAGTTAATTAATTGCAAGATTTGTTGCTAATTTATTTTGGATACTTACAGGTTATTCAATTAATAGACTGGAGCAGCTGCCTAGGCATTAAGAGGTGGGGGACTTATTTATTTTGCATTCCCGTCTTTCCTTCTTTCCCAGTCTTTACGTGATATGCTTTGGAGACCATTCTAGCTTTTAAAAAGAACACAGACATATTCTTACTTTAGAGTTAGCAGGAAAAAATATTCTATCAAACAGAACAATGCTACAAGGTTTGCTTGACCCACTCAGAGGATTCTGATGGGTTGTAGAGTTTTTGTGTCATCTTTTAAAAAGGTCTTTGTGATTGTTGCTTTAGTGATGTTCCCTAGAATGTGTAATTGATCCTTTTAGGGGAGCAGAGATAACATAAATCACTGGTGAAGAGTAAGTTTGATGGTAAAGGATCAGGGACTTAGAGCTACTTCTTGGAAAGAAAAAAGCAAAACAAAACAAACCATTGAAGTAGTAGACACTTTGAGGTTTAAGTTGGCAGTTTTTGACCTGTGGAACTTGAGCAAAAATTTAAAATGTCCTTGATTGTGTTGTACCCAGTGCTCATTGCCCACTCAGTATTCATCTTTGTAGTATTTGTTACCTAAGGGACCCTGATTTTATTTAGGGCAACAATATGCCCTGATAAAAATACCTTCCAGAATCCTTTGCTGTATATCACCCAGGTTTTGAATAGTGCATTGTAAGTGGAAGTGTATTGGGTAGAGCTCTGGGATGCCATTTTTACTGAGACCTGCCTTTTTGCCCTTGATGTTGGCTCTTCCTCCTTTTTGCTTGGTATGTGGATGTACTGCTTAGGGATGGAATTACTATCTTGCAGCCTTAAGCACACAAGCCATGGTAGTAGGAACTTAAAAATCTGGATCCTTGTCTTGATGATTTCTTTGAGTAGCTGTTCCAGTCCTCTCCTGGAATTTGGCATATATGAGAAACTTTCATTAGTTTAAGTTGTTTTGGATACATAAAGTCAAATATAGCATTCAGAAACTGCTAGATATGTGGTATATTAAACACATACATATATATGTCTGTATGTGTGTGCGATTATAGTTGTTTTAGTCAGCTTTGCATTGCTATGACCTAAAGACTAGACAGGAACAACTTAGAGGAGAAAAAGCTCACATTTTCAGGGGTTCAGTCCATGGTCAACTGATTCCACAACTCTGCATCTGAAATGATGTAGAACATCATGGTGGAAGGGCATGGCAGAGGAAAGCAGCTCAGGACATGGCAACCAGGAGGCAGAGAGAAGCCTCTGCTCACCAGGGACAAAATATAAACCCCAAAGTCATGCTGCTAGTGATCGACTTCCTTCAGCCCCACCCTACCTGCCTATAGTTATTACCCACAAAATTCATATCAGTGGATTAATCCACTGATTAGGTTTCAATTCTCATAATCTTTTCATTTTACCTCTAAACAATCTTGCATTGTCTCATGCGTGAGTTTTTGGGAGACACCACATATCTAAAACATAACATTCTACCCTGACCTCCAAAAGCTCATACCCATCTCATGGTGCAAAATATATTTCATTTTTTTTTTTAAAGAAAGAGGGGACAGAGAGAGAGGGAAAGAGAGAAGCAATCTTTATTTTAGTTTTTCACGTGACTTTCATTCCTCAGACACTTGGTTTTGTACGTGGTGCTGGGGTTTGAACCCGGGTCCTCACACTTGCCAGGCAAGCCCCGTAACCGCTGAGCCACCGCTCCAGCCCCTATTTCATTTATTTTTTAAGAGTCCCCATAATCTTAACAGTTATAGCATTGCCCAAAGTTCAAGTCCAAAATCTCTTCTGAAATGCAAGGCAGGCTCTTAACCATGAGCCAAGATCAAAAGCAAGTTATATACATCCAACATATAATGGCACAGAGTAAACATTTCCATTCCAAATGGGAGAAATAAGGACATAAAAAGAAGAGATGGAACCAAATAAAGACCTAAATTCAGCAGGAAAAACAACTCTAGATTTATTTCTAGTATTTGGGGCACATGGCATCATGGTGTTCTCTCCAAAGGGCTTATATAGCTCTATACCTACGGCCTGCTGGTTGAAGCCCACATGGCTTCTCTCTTGGCTTGTTTTTGCTTAATTCTAGTTTTCCTTGACAGATGTACCATGTTACTGGCATCTGTTAATCTCAGGGGTCTCCACTACAGCTTTGGCTTCCTGCTCATATCCTTTCAGGGGCTGCCTGTAGAAATTCCAACCTGGTACACTTTGCCTGGCTTCCCAGGCCTTCCTCTGAAAACTTGTGAAAACCTCCATTATCCCCTAACTCAAGAATACTGCATTCCTGCAGAACCCGCACCATGTGGTTGATGCCAAGCAAGGTCTGCTATTATCTTAAGCAGTAACCAAACTTCCTGGTACAATGACTGCAATAGCCCCTGAGTGCCTTGGGTGGCTGATAATGGTGAAAAAACTTCCTAGACCCCAGTGCAAGCAGGCTGTCCCTATGGTCTCTTCTTCTTCTTCTTCTTTTTTTTTTTTTTAAGAAAGAGGGGACAGAGAGAGAAGCAATCTTTATTTAGTTTTTCATGTGACTTTCTTTCCTCAGACACTTCATTGTGTATGTGGTGCTGGGGTTTGAACCTGAGTCCTTGCACTTGCCAGGCAAGTGCAGTAATCGCTGAGCCATTGCTCCAGCTCCTATGGTCTCTTCTTAAAAGAATTTTTACTTTCACACTCTTGAGCCTGAGATAGGTGTGGTTGTGTCACTTCCTGAGATACTCTCAAGGCATCTTTCCTATTGTTTCTGTGCAAATACTTAGCATCTTTTTAGTGGTTGTGATCTTTTTAATAATCATGTCTTCCTTAGGCCCAGTTTTACTCACATTTTCTGGCCAAATTGCAAGTTTTTCACATCTTTCTGCTTCTGATAATCACATTAAACTTGGATAAAAGCTGCCAGCAATATCCTTGCTACTGTCTGAATGCTATGCTGCTTTGAAATTTCTTCCACCAGACTAATTAGTTCATCATCTTATATTCAGCCTCACAGGAAATCTCAGGACATGGGGAAAATGTAGACAACTTCTTTGCCAGAATGTAAAACGAGTAGCCTCTAGTCCAATTTCCAGTAGAATCTCCTCTGAAACATCATGAGCACATTCTTTTTTTTTTTTTTTTAAGAGAGGAGACAGAGAGAATCAAATTTTATTGTGTTTTTCCACATGGTTTTTGTTGCTCTGACACTTAGTTGTGTATGTGGGTGCTGGGGTTTGAACTTGTGTACTTGCTCGTGCCGGGCAAGCGCCATAACCACCAAGCCATCACTCTAGCCCCATGAGCACATTCTTTACTGTACACAGTCCCATCAGTATTCTGGTCTTTTGAGCCCTCACCAAAATCATCCATTAAATTCTACTTCCAATATTCTAAAGCTTTCCCAGCCTACATCTCTAAACTTTTCAAAATTCCTCCCCTTACAAACCAGCTCCAAAGGTGTCTGAACCATATGGTCAGGTTAGTCACAATAATAACCCCATTCCTGGTACCAACTTATGGTTTAGTCAGTTATGTGTTTCTGGGACAAACAAACAAACAAAATTGACAAGAGCAACTTATAGGAAGAAAAGTTTGTTTTGACTCATAGGTTTAAGGGTTTAGTTCGTGATCAGTTAACTCCATAGCTCTGAGCCCAAGGTGAGGCAGAACATCAGGGTGGAAGGGCCTAGTGGTCTTTTTTTTTTTTTTTTTTAGCCTACTTAAAAATTAATTGTAAATGTTTCTTATGACTTAAACATATTGATTATAAATTCCAAATAAAATATCTTAATAGTTAGCTAGATGGTTTGTTTCATATCCAGTGTTTTTTCCCCACCCTCATTATTATTTTTTTTTTTAAAGAGAGAGGGACAGTGAGAGAGACAGAGAAAGAGAGAAACAACTTTATTTAGTTTTTCACATGGCCTTAGTTGCTCCAACACTCAGTTGCGTACGTGGTGCTGGGGTTTGAACCCAGGTCCTCGTGCTTGCCAGGCAAGCGCCGAAACCACTGAGCCACCGCTCCAGCCCCACCACCCTCATTATTTTATCAAAATAAGAAAATACTTCATAATTAGAATTTGTCAGGATTGGCAGTAAACATATGATGACTATCAGTTTGGGAAGTTTGAATACTTCAGAATGAACTTGTGTCCAGAAATGATAACAGGATTTCCACTTGAAGATGATACTTTTCTAGATACTAAGTCTACAAGTACATAAGCACATCTTCCTCCAACTTGCTGTTCAGTCTTCTCAAAGATTCTCTATACTTCTTCTCAATATTCAACTGAATCATATTTTGGTTCTGGATGAGAGGATCAGGAAAATCAAGATACTAACTACCTTGCTGACATTTTCCACCTGAAACCATGGAATTACTCATGATCCATGTGGAATAGGAATGATAGGAATGCTTTAGTCTCCTTCCTGATCTAGAAGTTTGCATGAGCACCTTTGACAGCCAGAGTACTGTGGGGGAATAATTAATCTAATGCCCTCTACCCATTTCTTTGTAGAACATGCTGAGAAGACACATACTCAGTGGCTGTGATTTGATTATATTAACACTTAAAGTTATTTTCTATAACCTTGCATTGAGAGTAGGATCCATATTGTTGTGTGTCATTTGTTTTGGTGAATAAAGAAGTAGACGTTTGGCATAAAGGTTAAACTCCTTTCATTTGTGTAGTATCCACCTTCCTCACTGGAAACAAAGCTGGGTTGGTTAATCTATCAGTACTGATCCTAGTGCACTTTTTCCAATTTATCTATTGCTTACAAAATAAATGTTAACCACTGAAAAGTTTCTTCTGTAGCTTGGGTTTTTTGCTAATAGAACCAAGAGTTTTTAAGTTACTTTGCCCTCAAATATGTTCTGATCATCTGCTGATTGATAAACGTACTCTGAACCTCTTTGACATGCTTGTGGTTTTAATTTTTCTCCCACATTGCATGCCACTGATATGTGCTGTTCAACAAAACCATTGATAATTTTGGGAGTGTGCCAATGTACTTGCTTAGTATGATCTCTCTTTTTTCTGAGCATGTTGCCATTGACCTTGTGGCAAGTGCTCTTTAATTCCTGGGAGCAGAGTAATCTTCATTTGTTTTGTTGGAGGAATGTTAACTTTAAATAATGCTTCTGTAGTTTTGATCCCTTTTATCCTCTTAGTTGCAAAATGGGTCAATGTCCTGGTAAGTATTATTTTGTACTTGTTTTAGAAAGTTTAATAGAGAGGTTGCTGTGCAACTTTTGAAATGCAGTTTGAAAATGATATGAAATCTTTGACTGGTTCAAGCTGCTTTTTTGATAACAGTTTGTTGCAGAAATACACTGGCAAATGGAATAAATTTTCCAGTATAATCTTGTCCAATATGTTCCTTGGCAGTCAGTTGGACTTCCTTCACTACTGTGAAATCATCTCAGTTGTACATTCACATTATTTACTTGTATTTGACTGAGATTCACTGCTTAAAATATTATTATTTTTATTCTATTTTCGTTAGTATGTTTATATCATAATGAGCACTTTGAACCATCCATTCATTTGTGTGAAATGGGGATAAAACACACATGTTACAGTAACATAAAGTAACACATAAAAATTTTTGAAATACATTTGCAGGGACCAACTGTACCAAGCATACCTTTAAGAGTGTAGTAAGTATGGCAATTTTTAAGAATGTAGCAGGATTGCTGTGAAAAATCCTAATCAGGTTTGTCTCTCAAATATAAAGTATATGGGAATAAAATTCTTTCTCTCAAACTGCCAAATCCCCACTGGATCATTTTACTGACTGATTGCCTGAGAATCTAATACTGTTAGGTTCTTTAAAAAACAATACGGTAAAAATAAGCAACAACACAGTAGGCTATAAAGCCATGCCTTTTAGTAGGAAATTTTCAAGTTTACCCATTAATCAACACCGAGTGCTATTTGCCAACCATTGTATTCAGAGGCTGGAGATATAAATATCAACAAGATACCCTTAGTGAGCCAGCTTGTGGTCTGCTGGAAAAGACAGAAACATGAACAGATAGTTATAATTCATCATGCTAAGTGCAGTGTTGGAGATATGCCAGTGAGAGAACAGCATGGTACCTCAGAATCACAAGCAGTTCCAAGTGGCTGGAGCATCAATTACAAGACTGAGAGTGATGAAAGAGGAGACTAGAGGGGTGGGCAGAAGCCAGATCCTACGAGGCCGAACGAACATGGCTGGTTAGGAAGCTTGGTTTTGTCCTCTGGACCTCAGAGAGCCACAGAGTGGTTTTTAAACAGGTCACGGACAGATTTGTGTTTAAGTAAAATCATTCTGTTGGCTATGTGAAAGATGGACTGAATGGAAAGCTTAAAAACAGGGAGACCAAGTAGGATGCTGTTATAGAATGCTGGATAATCTCCAATGAGGGCTCAGACAAGAGCATGGCTATAGAGGTGAAGAACTGGTGACAAATTCAAGAAGTGTAGAAGACACAGTTGTGAGAACTTGATGACTGACAAGATACGTGGGTGAAGGATGGGTTAAAGTAGAATTAAAGATGATGTTTGGTTCTCTAGATTGGGTTCATGGATGGTGCCCTCAATACACAGAAACAGACTGAGTTAAAGAGAAGCAGGTGGGGTAAAGTACAGTGTAAAGGAGATAAAGTATTAAATTTGGTGCAAGTTGAATTTTGGGCACCTGTGGAATATCTAGGTTTGTTTTTTGGTACCAGGGATTGAACCCAGGACACCTAACCACTGAACCACATCTCCAGTCCTTTTTCTTTTTAATTTTGAGACATGGTCTCATTAAGTTGCTTAGGGCCCTGTTCGATACAAGACTCTAAAGCTTGAGGTTATAAGTATGGAAGTCATCAGAATAGGTGGCAGCTGAACCCATGAGATGAGTTCACTTAAGAGAGTATCTCAAGCAGGCATTTTAAGTGGCAGGTGGAAGCAGAGGATGCCATGGAGACAGTGAATAGCTACACAAAGAGGTGGAGGGAGAGCTGCGGTAGTGAAGTGCGTCTTCTGCAAGGGGAGCAGAGAGGGTTCATTAAGGAGGGAGCAAGTCCTTAAACCCAGCAGAAAGACCAAATAGTGTCCAGTGGATGCAAAGAGAAATTCATGATAACTGCAAGGAGAGAACCATTTCAAATGGTGGGGGTAGGTTGCTGTGGTTTTGGAAGTGAGCAAAAGGTGGAAAAGTAGAGAGTTAGTGAATCTCTGCATTAGAATTTTAAGATTTACTAGCCAGAGAAGCTCAGAGGGCTGAGAAGGTTAAGGGTTTCCACGGTGTGGGTGAGTGAAGTGAAGAAAATATAAAG
Source organism: Aplodontia rufa (assembly GCA_004027875.1). Classification (NCBI taxonomy): domain Eukaryota; kingdom Metazoa; phylum Chordata; class Mammalia; order Rodentia; family Aplodontiidae; genus Aplodontia; species Aplodontia rufa. Next base: position 47,700 of record PVKS010008563.1, on the reverse strand, counting down.
TTCATTGGAGTTGATAAATACGGAAACTGTGTGTCTGGTCACCCCACATGGGTCTTTGAAATTATCCTAGGTTGTGACAAGGCCAGGGAGGACAGAGGCTGAGGAAGATACTGTAATTTTGGGCAAATGAGAAGGAATTATCTGGAGGCTGACAGATTATAGAAACACAGCGAAAATAGGAGATATAGTCAGGTAGCCAGATAATATTAACTTTAAAGAAGCCAGGGTTTTATGTGCATATGAGACAGCAGTTTGCCAGGTGGTAGGTGGGGAATCTGATGACCCCCATTCCCAACTGCCTTGTGGAGTGCATAGGAGAATGAGCAGCATCAGTAGGTAGCTGGGCCCTTGGGTTTTAGTTAAGGTCCCAGGCTTCAGGGAATAATAATTCGTGAAGTAGGCAGGATGTGGTGCTAACTATGGGGCAGGAGCTCCATGGGCGCAGTGAGGTTCGAGAAGGGAGTAAAGGGAAGCAGGTCAGGTGAAGGAAGCTCTGAGCAGTTTGGGCATGGGCATGTAGGAGAGAGCATAATTGTGGACATATGTTGAGGAGGTGAAGTGCAATGGGATTAACTGGCCTCAAGAATTTGGTAGATCTTTGGAATAAAGCTAATTTTAGGTGTTTCATAGTCGTCAAAAATCAGCTGATAACCAGTGATCTGTTCCTGTAAAGGATGTTTAGCTCCTTTGACCAACATTGCAGAATGCAGTTAGGTGGACCTTTCCATAAAGCTTACCATAATTGTTCAAGGCTTCAGCACTGGCAAGAGTTAAGGCTGGGTTTTAGTCCTAGCTTTGCCCCTAACCTGCGGAATGGACTTGGATAAATGACTTCATGTTTTAAGGCTTCAGTTTCTTCATTTTTCAAGGGAGGGAGTAGGCCAGGTAGTCTCTGAAATGATAGGTTGGTCCTGTTTGTTCTCTAGCTTTCTTACTCTGGATGTGCTGTGTATGATACCACTGTAGTACCATTGTTACACTCAGTAACCTCTCCCTGTAATCTCCACCAACATGGACCACTTTTTAGGCCTGCTCACACACACACAGAGCCAGCAATGCCTGCTTTCATCTTACCCCATCCACAGCATTCAGGAAGGAACATGTCATCAGTGCCTAAACACAGAGGAATTTCTTGAGTGTTCTGTTCATCTGACTTCAGAGGATGGCACTTCAGGCAGCCAGTCCTCCCTGACTGTCAATCTAGTCACTTACTTTTTGTTTCATTCTCATCTTTGTACAATAGTGAGATTAATTATCCAAAGAGTTTTACAGTGATTTCACAATTAAATGCAGGAACCATTATATACTTGTCTGAATATAAATTAATTGCTACAGCCATCAATCGGTACAGAATGGAGGTCCTTAAAAAATTAAAAAGAGAAAGTGTATGATCCAGCAATTCCACTTCTGTGTACATACCCAAAGGAAATTAAATATTTCAAAGAGATATCTGCATGGCCATGTTCATTTTACTGTTATTTGCAGTAGCCAAGATATGAAATCAATCTAGATTCCTACTGACAGATGAAGGGATTAAGAAAATGTGATTATATTATTTAAATATTATTTAAATAACATATTATATTATTTAGCCTTAAAAAGAAGGGAGTCCTTCCTTATGTGGCAATATAGATGAATCTGAAGAACATTATGATAAGTGAAATAGGACAGTATTAAAGACTATATCTGTATGATATCAATTATATGAAATCTAAAGAAATAGAACTCACAGAAGCAGAGAGTAGCAGCATGGTTGCCATGGGCTAACAGGGGTGGGGTGGGTAGGAGTGATCAGGAGATACTGGTCAAACAGTACATAGTCTCAATTAGGTAGCATATAAAAGTTTTGGAGTATAACAAAGCATGGTGACTGGTTAATAATATTTGCAGTTTTCTGAGAGTATATCTTAAATGTTCTTATCACACACAAATGTAACTGTGTGAGGTAGTATGTTATCTTAATCATGGTAATCAATATACATATAACAAAACATCATGTTGTATACCTTAAATACGATTTTTATCATCAATTATATTTCAGTAAAGCTGGAAAAATGCTTAGTGTGAAAATGTGCCTGTCTCATTGTTTTGATCATCCCTCCCAGGACATTCTGTGTGTGTGATGGAAAAAGCATGGAGTTGGGATCCAGGAGGTCTGGGCTTGGTGCACCTGTGACCTAGTTTGATAAAGGACAATAAAATATTTTAAAAATTCCTTGCTTACATTTGATGGAGTGGCTATTATTTTCCTGCATTTGGATTTTGGTGAGTCTGGGCGAGCATTACTGTGAATGGTGTGTCCAGGGATGTTCACTTGAACATAGCTGTGTGGATGGGGAAGAGGAGAGAAAATAAACCTACCTATTCTGCTCTTAGCTTTTGTTCTCCATCTTGTTCTTATGTTTCTTGGCAACAGTAACCATGATAAAAGAGATCTCTCTGAACCTAATGAGAAAACATACAAAAGAAGGAAAGAAGAGAGAATATAAATAACACTGGGGACCAACATGGATTTCCATTAGGTGTCCTAAGAGCTTCTAGGCTCAGTAACTGGGTTTTCTTATGACACTTTTAATTGCATTATTAAGAGATTATGATGAAATAAAATTAAATAGATAAGGCAGCCCAACTATATAACTAAAAAGGATGTCTTTATTTGTAATTTGAAGAAGTTATTTTTTGCCCCATTCCCTTGTTTCTAAGACCACCTTGAGGGGACAAAAGATACCGTAGATCTCCTATCCTTAGGGTACCTACCTAGCCACTGCAAAAATTTCCCACCAGAAAATAGGCTAAGAAAAAATACTAGTTTTCATAAAAATAGAAATTAAAGTATAAACATTAACATAAACATAAATAGCAATAATATTATACCTCTCTCATTGGAATAATTGGTAGAATACCATTTTGAGAACTGACCTAGTATTTAAGATGAGAATAAAGGTATGCGTAAATCCAATTTTATTATGCCTGAATTCCCTGAGTACAAGAAGGTGCTAAGCAATGGGATTTCTTAATTTCAAAGGGAACTAAATTTCAGGAAAGGAGATTTTTGAAATTCCCCCTTAATGAAGTTTGGCATCTATTATTTATTTTACATGGTGCTAGCAATTTTAAATGCATGGTAATAAGACTGTAAAAGGGGTCATAGCTGTATGAAAATAGAACTTATTTTTATTCCACTAATGAATACATGTCCTCTTCCTCTGCTTCTTCTTTCTTCATTCTTCTTCTTCTTCTTCTCCTTCTCCTCCCCCTCCTTCATATTCTTTTTTAGAAAGAGAGAGAGAGAGAGAGGGAGAGAGAGAGAGAGAATCAATATTATTTATTTTTCCATTTGGCCTTTGTTTCTCTGACACATAGTTGTGTATGTGGTGCTGGAATTTGAACCTTGGTCCTTGCATATGCCAGGCAAGTGCTCCAGCTGCTGAGCCACTCCTCTGGCTGCTGAGTGACTGCTTCAGCCTTTAATATTATTTTTTAAAATACTATTTTTAAAAAGTAAAGCTGGGGGCTGGAGAGGTGGCTCAGTGGTAGAGCATTTGCCTGGCATACGCGAGGACCTGGGTTCAATTCCTGACACCACATACACAGCTAAGTGGAGGGGGAAAAAACGGTTGAAAAAAATTGACTCCCTGCTCCCTTCCTTAAAAACAAAACAAAACAAACAAAACAATAACAACAACAACAACAACAAATCAAGCTGGGCATGGTGGCACATACCTGAAATCCCAAGTATTCAGGAGGCCAAGGCAGGAGAGTCCCTTGAACCCATGGAGTTGAGAACATTCTAGGTAACACAGGAAGAGCCCCTTAAAAAAAAGAAGAAAAATGTCAAAGTTTGGGAGAAATATAGAATAGATTCTGGTTATCTGTAAAAAGTAAAATATATACACACTAGATAAATTAATTGATGAGATATATGTGTGTATTTATGAGAAACTTCTTTGAGTTAAGAAAGAAGGTAAGACTCTTTAATTTTCTATCATACTTCATTGTTTTCAAACATTTGCACATGTTATTTTATTTTCAGCAAACTCATAGGTAAAGAGGATTGGCATTATAATCCCATTTTACGTATGAAGAAATTGAGTCAGCTTTTGTCAAGGTCATAAAACTAATGAGTGGCAGATTGGGTAAGAATCTGTTTGCTGACTCTCCATCTAGTGGTCTTCCTAACACTCTCTAATGTCTATAAATATATTGCTTTGAAAAGGTCGATTTATGAATGAATCAACTTTGCTTGTGTAAATGTATGCATCTCTTCAGGAATACTTGAAAAGGTCATCTCTATGAATGATATGAAAATATTTGTCCATCTAGCATGAATTCTGCAAAGATAAATATTTCTTGGCCAACAGATCTTACCAAATTATGATGACTTTCGTAGTTAAATAATATATATTGGCATTTGTTGTATTGTCATGCAAACCTAAGATGTTTTCAGAAATGGTTGCTTTTATTCTTTTTTTTTTAAGAGAGAGGGACAGTGAGAGAGAGAGAGAGAGAGAGAAAGATAAATAATTTTTATTTAGCTTTTCATGTGACTTTCGTTGCTCCAAGACATTGTTGTAAATGTGGTGCTGGGGTTTGAACTCGCATACTCTCGCATGCTGAGTAAGCACTGTAACTGCCGAGCCACTGCTCTAGACCCTGATTTTATTCTTAACAGGCTTAAAAAATGGCATAATGACTACATTCAGGAATTTTAAAACTACTCACTTTGATGGGTAGAACAGTGCCCCACTATGAAAGAAAAGTGAGTCAACTTTGCCTCTCACCAACAGATGGCGGTATCAGTTGAGCATTGGCATCTGTTTTCTGTAGTCTATGGCAGACTCATGTTCATTAGGCTTGCTCTTAGTTTTCTCCCTCCCTCCCTTTCTTTCTTTCCTTTTTTTCTTGTTCAGTGTTAGGGATCGAATCCAGGACCTTGTGCATGCTAGGCAAGTGCTGGACCACTGTGCTATAGTCCCAGCCTCTTGTTCTTAATTTTGGGGAGTTTATTTATAAACAGTTCAACCTTTGTAGTGTTCATGAAAGTGATGAAAAGAAGCAGCATTCAATTGCTCCAGTACTTATTGTCTTCAGAATGTAAAGGTATCAAAGGATGACAGAACAGTGATGAATTCTGCAAGTATGCAGGAGATGAGTCATTTGACACCCAAGTTTTCTGAAGGACAAGCTGCAAATCATGTACATGTTCAAACTACTGTCCTAATGCAGCAGACAGGAATACAAAGAAAGAAGGAAAGAAAAATGATGGAGGAAATGGAAAAGCATTGGAAGTTTTTATTCTAGAAGGACCAGTCCATATAAAATAATGATGCCAATTCAACTAATATTAATTTAGAAGAAGATGAGGAGAAGGCTTGCTCTGGTTGAAATGGATGGGCTGTTCTCATCAGCAAATCACCCATGTGAATGCCTAACATAAACTCCTAAGGGCTTGTCCACCTCTTGACAAACTGACTTACGGTCCAAGGTCGACTCTGCATTTGCTGATACCAGTGTTGGAGTTTTCAGTCTTATTCTGGTGTTTTGGCTTGTGAATTCTCACTAGAAGACACCTGGGTCAGAAATCTTTCAGTCATCTTTGATTTTTCTTTCTTCCTCATTTTCAAATCTAAAATGAGGTTAGCAATAGTACCTACTTTGTGAGGTTGTCTTGAATATGAGATGAGATTATACAAGTATAGCACTTGGTGTTCAGCTAGCAGAACCTGCATTATTAACATGGATTTCTAGCTGATTTTCATTTCTCTAGTCTTTGGCTTTAACAAGCCATTTTTCCTATTGTTATCAGAGTTATTTTCTGAAAGCACTGTTTGGAATCCATTACTCTCATGATCACACACACACATGCACACACTAGCAGCAGCAACACAACAGAAGTCTTTTCCTGGCATCTCATTACTCATAGGATAACCGTGGTCTATCATGACCTTTTATAGTTGGGTCCCATCCTGCCTTAACTTCATGACCTATTGTGCCCTGTTGTCATCCTAGGCCTCCCATTCTACTTCTTACCCTTCTGCACACATCGTGAACTTTCAGCTTTCTTTTTGCCTTTGATTGCATTCTCCTTCAGTTTGGGAGGAACATCATGGATCTGCCCTAATTGACTTATTCTTTAAGGCTCACCAAGTCAGACTGCATTCTTCTCCTTTTCCCCACAGTGTTACTGGTATCTCTGATTCAACTTCTTCCTGCTTTATAAGAATTTACTGAGTTGTTTTCTTGCCTCTGTCACCATTGTATTTTAATCTTGGGAGTGTAAAAAGTTTTAGGAGTCTTTACATTTTCTGTAGAGCCTAACTCAATAGGTTGCACATTTGCAAGTACTTGGGAAATAAATGCTGAGCTGGATAAAATAATTATTGCTTTGTTAGCCCTTGCCCATTTAACTGCAGTTTCACTTGTTAATTCAGGCTTTATTTCTAATGTCTTCTCATTTTAGCTTTTGGGTCACTTAGGGATCAGTACATAGCTTAGGACTGCCATTAAATGAATGCTTTGAATTCAACATCTGATTGGTTAGATTCTTAGGTTGACTGTTTTGGTTGCTAGGAAATCATGTAATAAAGAGATGTCTCTCTTTCAGGCATTGGTCATCTGTATGGGTGGAAAAGAGTTTGTGGAGATACTCTTGAGATGAAGGGAGGGTACTTTGAGTTCATTCAGAAAAGCGTGCGAAAGTGTATATATATATTTTTTTTTAGAGAGTGAGAGGGACAGTGATGGGGGGAGAGAGAAAGAATCAATAATCAATTTTATTTAGTTTTGCGTGTGGCTTTCGTTGCTCTGACACTTCGTTATGTACATGGTACTGGGGTCTGAACTCATGTCCTTGCTCATGCCAGGCAAGCACCATAACTGCTGAGCCACCACTCCAGCCCCGAGAAAGAGTTTTGAAGCATGTATCCATGGAGTGCAGATGAACCATAGTGTAGTGTTAGGGAAAGGGGCATGAGGTCAAGGTGACAACTGAGGAAGGTGCATTAGTGCTCTGGCAGTGAGACCTGCACTAAGGAGGGAGGTTGTACTATACTGCTCTCTACAGAAATACTTCACAATGAAATGCACTCTTACATCTCCACTTTTCGTTTTGTGTTAAGAGATGGAGGGATACTGACAAAGAATGGTTTATGAGTCCCACATTCTCTTTATAGAATTTCCATACACTTTGATATCACACCAGATGGAGACCTCAAAGAAACATCTCAAGAGGTTATTTTTTGACTGCTCCATTATATTCCTAATTTACTGTTCTGTATCTTATATGGGCCACTGGCTGTTGAGTGTTTGATGCAAGTTATGGATCATTCCTTAATTAAATGCATATGGATACTCTAAATTTTTCATGTAATTTCAGGTAGTTTATTAACCCTCCCAAAGTTTTAACTGTGTAACTCCTTATTGGCATTCCAAGCCTGCCAACTGTAAGTTTTCCCTTTCTGCATAACAAATTACCATATATTTAATGGCTTAAATAACACAAATGTTTTATCTCAGTGTCCATGGGCATGGATTCTCTGCTCAGGTTCTCACCAGGGTGAAAAAAAGGTGTCAATTGAGGCTGTGATCTCATGTAAAGTCCTCTTCTAAACTCATTCAGATTGTTGGCAGAATTCATTTACTTGCAGCTATAGGGAAGGGGGGGGTCCTCATTTTCTTGCTGGCTGTTACTTGGGAGTCACTGTTGACCCTTAAGGACTTATCCTCAGGTCATAGTGATATGGCCCTTTCACAGCATGCCACAACAGGACAATCTCAGTCCATCTACTAAGATAGAGTATCATATATTAGGAAGCTCACTCTAGGAAGTGACATTATTTTTCCAGCTCCATTATGTTTTGGATGAAAGGTATTCCCAAAAAGTATGTGAGATAATGCAAAAATGCTGAGAGGTGAAATGATTGGATTATGAGAGCTTTAACCCAATCAGCAAATTAATCCCCTGATAGGGATTAATTGGGGGGTAAGTAGGCTGGTATGGTGTGGCTGAAGGAGGTGGATCATTGGGGGCATGCCTTTATGGTATATATTTTGTATCTGGTGAGTAGAATCTCTCTCTGTGCTTCCTGGAGCCATTCCTTGACCCACTTCCCTCCACCACACTCATCCACCATGATGTCCTACTTCATCTTGGGCCTCAAGGAATGGAGCCAGTCTTCTATGGACTAAGACTTCTGAAACAGCGAGCACCCAAATAAACTTTTCCTCCTGGAATTGTTCTTGTTGGGTCTTTCAGTCACAGCAGTGATAAAGCTGACTAAAACAAACTCCCACTCGCACTCAAGGGGAAAGGATCATACAGGGTATGGAGATGGGTTAGGAATCTTGAGGCCATCTTAGAATTCTGCCTCAAATGCCCATTGTTCTTTTTCTAGTTTTGATATTAGGACACATTGATAAGTTGAGGTAAGTTGTGAGATGTTGAAAATGATGTGCTAAAAAAATGATATGCTATCAATAAAGTTCTAGATGTGCTGTTTGCTTCTAATAAGAGCAGATGCTTGGTTATCCCTGAAGTGCTATCATTCCCCTTCACTGGATATCTTGAACAGAAATGAATGAAGTTACTTTAGCCTCTGTGGGAGGCTGAGTAATGGCCCCCAAGATATCCTTGTCCTTTCTTGGAATTGTGGGTATTACCTTATTTGGAAAAAAGGGGTTTTGAAGGTGTGATCAGCAATCTTGAGATGGAGAGATTTTCCTGGATTATCAGGCACTAAGTATAATCACCAATGCTCTTAGAAGAGAGGCAGAAACCAGTATGACTACAGGAGTGGATAATGTGACAATGGAAGCACCAGGAAACCCTGGAAAGCTGAAAAGATGAGGAATTCTCCCCCAGAGCACTGAAAGGAACCAGCCTTCTTATACCTTCACTTTAGCACAATGAAACTGATTTTGGATTACTGGCCTCTAAAACTGTAAGAGAATAAATTTGTGTTGTTCTAAGGCACTAAATTGGTGTTAATTTGTTTTAACAGTCCTACAAATTTAATACACTTCCTAATAATAGCTGCATATAATTCTGGATATAACAATAAAACATCCTTATTCCATATCTATCATGTATACATTTTTGTTTACAATGCCATGAGATTTTGGGGGGATAAAGTTGAAAAAGGTAGAATGAGATGAGGAATATCTCTAAGGATCAATGTTAATAATATTATGTATTGTAAGGAGCTCTTTGAATAAGAATTCAAAAGAAACAATAAAAAAGATAGTCAAAAGAAATAATAAGGAGCTGGAGTAGTGGCTCAGTGGTTACGGTGCTTGCCTGGCACGTGTGAAGATGTGGGTTTGAACTCCAGCACCAACTACACAACACAGTGTTGGAGCAATGAAGGCCACATGAAAAACTAAATAAAAAATTGATTCTTTTTTTCTTTCTCAATGTCCCCTCTCTCTTAAAAAAAAAGAAATAATAAGAAATAATAAAAGGCGGAAGGGGAAATAATGAAGGAAATAAATGAAGGGAAGAGAAAAGAAAAGGAAAAAGAAGAGAAGGAGAGGTACAATTTGGCCCTGCACACTTGCTATGTAAACAGCTTGTGACAAGTGGTTTCTATTTGGGAGGATTGATGGCTCTGGGCTGGACCTCTGGGAGCCAGAGACCTGCCAGAGGTCAACACCGTGACAGAGCTGTTTCTCCTCCACAGCCTGGCAAACATGTCGCATGAGCAGCTTGTGGCAGACTCTCTTGGCTTTAATTGCTGTGTCTGTGACTTCAGATCCAAGAATCTCCACCTTCTTTTTTAAACAATTTTTTGGAGCAAAAGATAAGGTGTATTATTTAATTTCACCAAACCTGCATTTTCTTCAAAATACCCATGATAGAGTCCTTTCTAAAGTGAAACTGTGGACTCTGAAACTGTAATATAAAAAGCTCACTAAAGGATCTTTTTGTTTTGTTTTGTTTTACCAAAATAAACAAGTTCATGGTGAAGGGCAGTGCTGCCACTTGGACAGAACACAGAAGGGAGGGTGTGCACAGTGTTTGTGGAACCTTAGCTGTCTCAGAAACATTCTGTAGGGCTCAGGTGCTTATTTGAGGAACACTTTGGTAGCGAACCCACTCCCCATTTCCAGTGACCTCAAGCCCTTTTATGAAGCTGAACCTGTTTGCTGAAGACAGGATATTCAGGTGAAGGCCAAGTGGGTGAAGAGGGAGAGAACCTGGCCTGCGTTTCTGCTCCTTCCTGAAGGCACACTGCTCAGGCAGCCCCACATTTAATAGGCCACCTGGAGAACTGGCAAGCTGAGAGATTAGTTAAATTTTAATCTATCCCCACATTTAATTGTAACTGTTGGGTTAATGGGCTAATGTTAATACTAATTAAGAATGTCTTAAAGCCTTTTTCTAGAGAGTTCATAAAAGTTCAATTTAAAAAATCAGAACAAATCACTCTCTTTAAAACAATCATGTGCATAAAGCATTGCTCTAAGTGACCTCCTTGACTGCCCTAGATAAGATGCTTAGCAATGTGTTCCAGCAAAGAAGTGCCCAAGTTGTTAATTCCTGCTTTCTCTCTCATTTGTTTGTCCTACTAAAGCCTCCCAGGCCAACCTTCCATACTACTTTCATTGGGATGCACTCAGACCTGTAGTTGGCCCTGGGGGCCTGCTTGATCTTAGGCTGGCTTATGGGTTGTCTTTGCTAAGAAAATCACCCTACAGCTTGTCTTCTGATTGTTTCATCAATCACTTTGGTTTTAACCAACAGTCAAATTTGTCAAAAAAGTGACAAAGACTACATGAGTATGAAAAACCAGTTGGTGGGTGGCTGTTCATTATCCCAAACTTATGTTCTCTGGTATCTTCCCACTCCAGCCTTCTCCTTGGGCCTGTGTAAACCTGTGTTCCATAGGTTCCAGGACCCTTGTCACTAGTGATCTTGTATTGATAGAGGTTCTCACAACCCCATTCACTTCTTTAATGAGATGTAATTTGTTGACCCAGAGGGTGACTTTATGACCTAGGTTTTGGTTGGGTCAGACTGAGTAAATAGCTAGAATCCAGTTAATGTTAAGACTGGTAGAGACTTCAAAGTTCATGCAAAATCTTGTCATCCTCTCTTTTTCCCCCTGCCTGACCCAGTACCAAATGGTTTCCTATTCCAGAAATACCTAACAAAGGTGCTGCCATTCTCATACTTGTCACAGATGGCCCTGAGCTATCTGGGTGGTGGTTGGGACAGTCTGTGCTTCTCGCTCTGCCTCAGCCCTGTTTCTGCTTCTCACATGACTTTTCCCTCCTGTCAATTTGATCTAATAAATATACCTTTAGGGCCTTTTCTTTCTCCACTGCTTAGTCATTCTTCGTGGAGGGATGCTTACGATGTTTCAGTCTCTCCTGCAAATGTTACAAAATCCAGATCTGGTGATTTTGCTTTGCTACTTAACATTTTCCAGTGGCCTTGTGTAAACTGCAGGATAAAGTTCAGACTCTGTGGCCTATGAGGCCTTTCACAGTTGGCCCACCCCAGCCTCCATTCAGATCAGCCCACGACTTTGGTCAGTCTCCTGACCGGCCATGCTTTTTAAGACACCACCTCCACCTGCTCCATCCGTCTTGTCTCTGTGTGCATTATCACTGCTCCTCATACTTCTGTTCCTAACTCATTCTCATCCTCCACATTTGAACCTGAACCCCTTGAGTTCAGTGCCCTCTTCCCACAGCCCTGTTGTATCTTATAGCAGAGCTCTTAAACCACATAGCATGATGGAGTAGGTACATTTGGCTTTGGCCCCCATTAGACATCTGGGACTGATTGGGGTCAATGGCAGGAATACCTGCAAGTGAGTTCTGTGCTTCAGTATCTTCACCTCAGTGTATCGTTCTCCATTCTCAAAGTGTGAACCCATTTTCCTAAAATTAATGTTTTGCTGGGATTCTGGACTCTTTTATGGTGTTCCACATTTTGTTTGCACTCATATTCTCTTTCTCTTCTCTCTGTTCCTTCTTCCACTCTGATTTTCATACTTTTATTCTCTCATTGTCCTTTTCCTGGTCCTGCTATCCCTTCTAACCAGTTTAGAAGATGAGTACTTCTACCCCCTTACCCCATATCTTAATGTTTTACAGTCTGACTTCTGGACCTCCCACCTTCCTCAAATGTTTTAGTGCTTTATTTTTTGACACAATTATGGCATCATAGAATAAGACTCACAATCAAAGTTCTGATTTGTTAATTTTGTTTTACTTTATATTTTTCTGTTTTTCAGAATCTAATTTCAATTCCTAATAACATTAATATACTCTCTTTTAAAAAAACCCTGTGGTATACATAGTTTCAAAGTTCCTACTAACATCCAACAAGTGAAGTTTGAGGTTTCCTGCAATTCTTTTGTCCCTAGACTGTATTTTTTTTTTTAAAGAGAAAGAGTGAGGGAAAGACAAAATCAATTTTATTTATATTTTTCATCTCTTTTTGTTTTTCCCATAATTAGTTGTGTATTTGGTGCTGGGGTTTGAACCTGGGTCCTTGTGCATGCCAGGCAAGTGCTGTAACTACTGAGCCACTGATCTAGCCCCTAACTTTTTCTTTTTTAATGAGAAATTTCCAAATTGAGGTACTCCAGCTGAGAACCTGATGATGTGTCTTTGATGTGAGCTGATGTCAGGTTTCCTGCTGAGGGGACCTTTTATTTCACTTATAACAGGTGTGTGATGGTAAGTGGGGATTGTTAACAAATCTTTAAAAAAGAGATTTATTTTACAAAGTTTTGTTTAAGATAAAGTTTCTTGGTCACATTAATCATGTGGACACTAAAATATAATGTTATAATTAAATCACTTGAAGCATTCTTGATATTATTGGTAAAGTAACTATACTATATAGCTTCTGAAAATAATTACTGCTGTGGTGGTATAATGTCATGGCTGATGACCTAGCTGCATGATAGTATGGATGGGGTCTGGAGACATTCCGGCTAGAGTTGATTGACTTCATTCAGTCACAGCTTGCTGAGACAGTGGATTCTTAGAACATTTTAAGGAATTATTGGGGCTGTGATGAACAAAATGCTTGCAATCAGGAGTATCTCAAAGCTTCCTCTGAAGAGATATCTCTTCTTCAGGGTTACTTGGTGCTAATTCCTTTAGCATTCCACCTGATACTTGCTTTCCAAATGGATCCAGCTACAAGGTTATTCCAAGGTGCCGAGTACCATAATAATTAAGAATGGAGCTATGTTCCATTCTCAGGTGTGGCATTAGTATTGGGAAAGTAATAAAAACTAGAATGTAAATGTGGAAGAGTAAAAAGTAAGAAATCATCCAGGGTCTTCATGGTTCATGGTGGTATCATCCTATGATCCCCATTGAGTCTATATTAGCTTCTTACTCATTCTAGGGAAAGTCTGTGTTATGAACTCTGTGTGTGTGTGTGTGTGTGAGTGTGTGTGTATGCGTGCACACGTGTTTTGTAGTGCTGGATTCAAACCCAGGGCCTTGACCAAGCTAGGAAAGATTTCTGCCACTGGGCTACACCCCCTAACCCTGGTCTCTTTCTTTTCTTTTCTTTCCTTTTTCTTTTCAAAGGATTGAACCCAAGGGACTTAACCACAGAGTCACATCCCCAGCCCTCTTTCTATTATTTATTTTTGAGATGGGGTCTCACTATGTTGCTGGGTCTCTTTCTTTGTAAATTTCCCTTACATAGTAGACCACAGGAGGTATAGTCAGTGGCTGAAAAATGATTATAAATGATGTCATTTTTCTCACCAAACATTCTAAAATTATGGCTAATAGAGGGGAAAGTGTAAAATTGGGAATATTTGTCTTTACACTGTGTGTGATGCAAACAGACCATTGAGACCATTTAACTCTTCTTTTTTTCTTCTTCTTTTTTTTAAAGAGAGAGATGGTGAGAGAGAAAGATAATCAATTTTTATTTAGTTTTTCATGTGGCATTTGTTGCTCGAACACTTAGTTGTGTATGTGGTGCTGGGGTTCAAACCCACGTCCTTGCAAATGCCAGGAAAGCGCTGGCACCACTGAGCCACTGCTCCAGCCCCCATTTAATTCTTCTTAATTTCTGCCCTGGAAACTGAAGCAGCCTCCCTTGCTTCTGTTCTCCTTTGTGGAGAATGCACCAAGGGAAGCACATGTCAGATGCCAGTGCAAGGGTAGAGCAGGCCTGTCTTGTTCAGTGGTAGCAGTGCTGGAGAAACTGTTTCTTGGCCTGAAGCTCATCAACCTGGGCCCTGCCTGTACCAGGACTTGAGACTTTTATTTACAATTCTATTTCCATCCTTGGCATTGTGTATCCTCTCATCCACTAATGAAATCATGTATTCACCCTATTGTCCATTCCTTTCATTTTTTTTTAAAGATAGAGAGAGACAGTGAGAGAGAAAGAGAGAGAGAGAAAGACAAAGAAAGAGGGAATCAATTTTACTTAGGGAATCAATTTTTCATGTGGCATTCATTGCTCCGACACTTCGTTGTATATGTGATGCTGGGGTTTGAACCCATGTCCTCAAGCATACCAGGCAAGCACTGTAACCATTGAACCACTGCTCCAGCCCCTCATTCCTTTCTTTGTGCTTATTGGCTGGACCTTTTTTCTTTTTCTTTTTTCTACTCTTTGTTGTTTTCAGTGGAGTATCACTTGAAGTCTAAGAGCCAGGAAATTTAGAAAAGTACTACTTGAAGACTAAGAGTTAAGGGATTAATAAAAGTGGTCATTTCTGAAATTATCAAAATGACAATGGCTCTTTTGGGGGATTTAGAACTTTTTATTATGGAAGAAAACACATACTATATATTTTCTATCAAAACCATTTTTAAGTGTTGTTCAACATCAGAGCTGCAAAAGCCCCTGTGAAATGTTTACTGATCTCAAAGAAAGAACTCAGAGAACTGTGGAGACAGTTTGGACCTTTTCTTGCTCATATTTTCCTCAGCAGTGGCATATGGGGACAGTATGAGGCTGCACCGCACCTTCCAGCAGGGGGAATACATAGAGGCAAAGCTGTGTGCCTCGTGCACAGGTGGATTCCTTTGTTTCACACCCAACGTTGCTCTGCTTTGATCCCCTGATTGAAGACAGGGGGAAGTGGCCAATTTCTCTGCCTATTACCCACTACAGCTCATTATTTCCCGTCCTTGTCTCACTCCCAGGAACAACAAGGATTCCTGAGCACTGATGGGTGGTAAACCCCAAGTGTACCATTCATTTAGTGTTAACTATATTCACAATAGTGTGCAACCAATCTCCTGTGCTTTTTCATCTTGGAAAATGGAAACTGTGCCCATTAAATGACAACTCCTTTTTTCTCCATTTCCCCAGCCCCTGGAAACCACCAATCTACTTTCAGTTTCAATGAATTTGACCACTTTCAAAGCCTCATATAAATGGAATCATAAAGTATTTGTTTTTCTTTTTTGACTTGGCATATTGGCCTTGTTTCACTTGGCATATTGTGCCTCATTGTTCACCCACATAGCAGTATATGGCAAGAATTCCATCCTTTTTAAGGGAAAAAACATATTCTATCATTTGTAATAGTACCTTTTCTTTACTGACCCGATTTCCAGTGGGCATTTAGATGGCTTCCACCTTTTGGCTCTTGTGAAGAATGGTGCAATAAACATGGATGGGTGTGTCAACATCTCTTTGAGATTCTTTTTTCAATTCTTTTAGATATATGCCCAGAAATGGCATTCTTGGTTCATATTGTAGTTCTATTTTTAATTGCTCAAGGAACCTCCATATTGTTCTCTACAGTAGTTTGCCGCATTTTATATTCCTGCCAACAGTGTACAAGGGTTCCAGTGTCTCCATATTCTCATCTTCATATTTTCTTTTCCTAATTTTTAAAATAAATTTAATTTTAATTGGTATATAATATTTGTACTTATATTTGGGGTAGAGTATTACAGTTTGATATATGTATGTAATTTGTTCTGATCAAACCAGAGTAATTAGAATATTATAATTTCTTTGTAGGAACCCTTACTATTTTTATGGTAGTTATTCTAATGAATGTTAAAATAACGGGTGTTTTTTGAGTTCCTACTGCATGTCAAGTATTATTCTAGACATTGTGGATACAGTGGTAAAGAAGACATACGAATTATATCCCTTAAAGGTAGTTACTTACTCAAGTTATTTTTCCACTCATGATAGTTTTTTTCTTTTTATTTTATTCAGAAATTTGTTTGTTGAACAAACAAGCTTCTAATGAAATAATATAATGTATATAAATTCTGAAAATTAGAATTACCCCCAAGATCCCTCCCCTCAATTACCCACCCTTATTCCTCCCCTGCTTCCCAATACATCTCTACAAATGCCTTAGGTTGTATAGTCATGATAGTTTTGAGCTAATGCACATGTTCACTTTTTGTAGCTGATAATGCTCAAAAACTATGATATGGTATAATAAGCTCAAAAATATGATATAGTGTAATATACTTGTAGCATAGCTCATTAGGGTAAAGAGTAGTCTTGTTTGAACTACAGGGAAAAGCTAACAGGCCCATCTGAGATTCCCTATGATTTTGTTTGCATTAGTAAGGTGTTTTAATGGCCTGAATTGATAGGACTAGTGCTTTGGAAGTGCATTACTCAACTAGTGTTCAGATTGTTTTGTAAAATTTTAGGTCTTGTATTAGGATGACTTTTTGACTCCTGCAATCAGAGTGCTAGACTTGACTTTTGAAATTTCAGCTAAGACTTAGGTCCCAGATGGAGAGCAGGTCTCAGTGCTTTTACCTGGAATGTACTGTTGAGAAGGATTCCAAGGTCTTGTACTGGAAAAAGGACTGTGGTAGACTTTCAGTGTTTGCTGAGGGTGAGAGATGGGGAGTGGTGGTAGGTGTGCTTTATGTGCTTCATAGTACCATCTGGGGACTTTTCCAACAGGAAACCATTGCCTTCATAATTCTTTTTCCAATTTCTCATAATATAATAGTTGAGCAACCCATTATTCTTTTTCTTTTCTTAACCATAAAAAAAAAACAAAACACTAGACCAGAAGAATAAGAACAGCATAAAATAAAGAAATATGTATGTCCTTTCTTTCCAGATATATCAGAGGATTATTATTGCCTAGTGGGCTGAATCTGATTACATTACCTTATGATATCCCTGGGTCACAAAAACAAAAAAGAGACAGTTTGAGGTCAGAGAGAAGCAGCCATGGGTACAATTATAATCAAAGCTTTAATTAATCCTTTGTGAGTCTTGGTCTTTAATTGCGGTGACATTTTACAAACAAAATATATCTGAGACGAAAGAAATGACTGGAATTGGTACTGAATTTTTTTATGTACTAAAGTATATGCTTAAAAAAAGTGCTACTCTATGTCTGTGGTCTAAGAAAACCATTTTGGTGTGTGAAATTGCAGTTGCTATGACAACCAGGGGCTGCAGCCCACTGCTTCATGCTCTTAAGGACAGCAAGACTCGATGTTAACGGATGAGAACCACGCATTGCCTTAAAGGAAAAGCCCGCGACTAGGATGTATTCATTTAAGTGCCAGGCCCTCATCTTGCGTCTCAGAGGAAATATTTTCTCTATTACCCCACGTTCACCTTTCTTTTTGTGTATGTCATTCAGTTACCCTTAACTAGGTGAAACATCCTTGATGGACATCAAGAAGGAAAGACCTAAACAAGAGCATCAGTCTACTGGGAAAAATATTTTAAGTAGATAATTTGTGAACAAATTCTGGGTAATGAACCCTATCTTGCTCTGGTATTCAAATTTTTGAAAAATGATGCAGTTTTTTGTTGTTTTGGGTCTTTTTAGTCTTATGTTTTCTTCACTGATTTTATTTAAAGCACCATAACCTGTGTTGAACCTTGGAAGCACTTCATATATGGTAGAAATTATTTACATCCGAATTTTGAATGTTTTTAAAGAAGAGGATGGACTAATTGAATATTGTCACCTGCATTTTTGGGGCAGTGATTGACATGATCATGATTTTTTTCTCTTTAGTGTATTAATGCAGTACATCACTGATTGAATTTCAAATGTTGAACCAGGTTTGGGAATGACATATAATTCCTTTTTATATATTGCTAAATCTTATTTGTGAATATTTTGTTAAAGGTTTTTTGTGTATTGGTTTGTAGTTTTCTTTTTATCATTTCCTTCATTTTGATATCAGGGTAATAGTGGCTTAATTAAATGAACTGGGACATGTTTCAGTTATATTTTCTGAACTGGTTCGTGTGGAACTGATGTTAATTCTCCTTTAAACATTTGGTAGAATTCTCTTGTGACACTATCTGGACCTGGAGGTTTCCTTTTGGGGAAGTTTTTAAAGTATAAATTAAATTTCCTAAACAGTAATAGGGTTGTTCAAATTATCTGTTTCATATTGAGTGAGCTGTGGGTTTATTTCTCAAGGAGTTGATCTTCTTCATCCAAGTTATCAAGTTTATGTGTATAGAGTTATTTCCTTATGCTTTCGATATCTATAGAGTCTGTTTTTATGTCCTGTTTCACTTGTGATATTGGTAACTTGTGTCTTCTGTTTTCCTTTTCAGTAATGCTGCAGATTTGTTAATTTTATTTATCTCTTCAAAAGATTGACTTTTCACTGCATTCTCTAGTGTTTCTGATTTCAATTTCATTAATTTCTTCTCTTTACTTCCTTTTTCTGCCTGCTTTTAGGGTTTTCTCTCCTTTCCCTAGTTTCTTGAGTTGGGATCTTAACTTATTGATATTAGACTTTTCCTTTTTCCTAATGTAAGCATTTGGGGTTGCACATTTCTCTCTGTTAGCATTTCTTCATTGTGTTCTGGAAATTTTGATATGTTGTGTTTTTTTCATTCAGTTCATCATATTCTTTGATTTGCCTCTTTAGTCCATGAATTATTTAGAAATGTGCTATTTGGAGATTAGAAATGTTCAACGATTTTCCTATTATCTTTCAGAGACCACATGTTCATGAGTGTGGTTTTTCTTGATCCATTTTGTGGGCATTTGAAAAAGATGTGCTGTTGTTGAGTGGTGTGTTCTATAAGTATCAGATCTTGTTGGTTGATGGTGTTGAATTCTTCTATTCATTTGAAGATTTTCTAATTGTTCTCTCAATTGCTAAAAGAGGAGTGTTGAGAGCTCCAGCTCTGTGGGTTTGTCTCTTCCTATTTTTGAGTCTAAATGTGTTTTCCTATTTTTAGTTTTTAAAGATAGAGAGAGGGAGATAGAGAAAGAGAGAGAGGGAGAGAGAATCAAGTTTATTTAGTTATTTAATTGGTTTTTGTTGCTCTGACACTTAGTTATGTGGTGCTGGGGTTTGAACATAGGTCTTCACACATGCCAGGCAAGCGTGATACTGCTGAGCCTGCACTCCAGCCCCTTCAGTTTATATAAGTATTTAATTTACATATTTTGTTGTTTAATGCATATATATTTAGGACTACTATATCTTCTTGCTGAATTGAACCTTTTATCATTATATGAAGTCCTTATCTGTCTCTGATAATTTTATTTCTTCCTAAAGTCTGCTTTATCTGATATTAATATAACCATGCCTGTTTGATTATTTTGATCCAAGTGTTATGTTATAAAAATTTATCACCATCTATGGTGCCATCATTTTACTAGGTCATGGTACAGAAACTTTATCTCCCTTTATGTGCCTTTACAGTGTATTCCCATTTACAGTGTATTTTTGTAAATGTCTCCTCTACATACATTTAGAACTATATCAGACAGTGTTAAATCTTTTTCTTCATTATCGTCAATCATTAAGCATAGCTTGGAAACTCAAGAGAAGAAAATTATATTGTAGTTTCCTATTTCAGTTGTTTTTCTTTCTTTCTGCTCTTCCAAGACTCTTCCTTTTATCATTTCCTTTCTGTTTAAGAGACGTTTTGGTAGCCATTCTTTAAGGGTAAGTTTGCCTCCCTTTCATTCTGTAAGGATATTTTCATCATATATACAGTTCTGATTTGACATCTCTTTACTAGCAGCACATAAAATAATGTGTGCTACTTCTTTCTGATGTGAAAACCTCTATTGTTTTTCTCTTATTGATAAGATATCATTTGCTTAATATTTTCAAATTTTTTTCTTGTCTTTGGTTTGTGGAAGTTTGACTATGATGTGTCCCAGTGTGAATTTTTTAAAGTTTATCCTGTTTTGTGTTCCCTCTACTTCTTGAGTATATATACTTAAGTCTTGCCAACTCTGAGAAATTATCAGCCATTGTGTCTTTGAATACATTTTCAGACTCACTATCCTTCTTTTCTACTTCCACAATTTCAGTGACATAAATGTTTGGTCATTTGTTATAATTCCCTAGGTCTCCAAACCTTGGTTAACTCTCTTCAATTTATTTTCTCTTATGTTCAGATTGGGTAATTTCTGGTCACTGTTTCTTTCCTCTGTTTCCCCTATCATGCTGTTGAACTTATTGAGTTTCTATTTTTATTGTTTTACTTTTGCTTCTAAAATTTCCATTTTTAAATTTTATTCTTTATATCTTCTATTTATTTGCTGAGACATTTTATATAATTAGTTGTTTTAAGAGTGTTCAAATTGGGACTGGGGATGTAATTCAGTGGTAGGGTATTTGCTTAACATGAGTGAGGTCCTGGATTTAATCCCCAGTATCACAAAAAGTGTCCACAATTGTTTTATGGAACATTTTAATGACAGTTTCTTTAAAACAATTGTCAAATACTTCTAACACCTTTATAAGTGACAACTTGACATTGGCATCTACTGATTTTTTTTTCATGCAGTTTGAGATCTTCTTGGTTCTTGGTATGATGAGTAGATTTTTGGCTGAAATATGGACATTTTGGGAATTATGGTATACTACTCTGGATTTGTATTCAAACCCTCAGTTTCTGCTGTGTTTTCTTATGTTGTTTTTTTGTTATTGTGACTCAAAGACCCGACAAGAACAATTTTAGAGGTGGAAGTTTATTTTGGGGCTCACGGTTTTGGAGGTCTTAGTCCACAGGATGGTTGTCTCCATTCCTTGAGGCTTGAGGTGAAGCTGAGCACTGTGGTGGAGGACAGTGGTTCAGGGCATTACAGTCAGGAAGCAGAGAGAAAAATTCCACCAGCAGATACAAAATATATCTCCCAAAGAAATGACCCCAGTGACCCACCTCCTCTAGCCACATCCTATCCGCCGTCAGTTACTACTCAGTTAATCCCTACGAAAGGATCAATTCACTGATTGGGTTAAGGATCTCATAATCCAGTAATTTTTCCTCTAAGCTTTCTTACATTGTCTCACACATGAGCTTTTGGGGTGCACCTCGTATCCAAACCATAACAGATGCCATGATGACTGAGGAATGGGGCTTGGCTTTGTTTCTGTCAGATAAGGTAGAGGTCCAGGCTTCCCTCATAGCCTCTGTTGGTACCCAGAAGGGAAGCTGGGTAGTGGTTTCAGTTCTGACTCTCCTCTAGGCTTCCTCTGATCCTTTCTTGGATGTGAGGGGTAGAAGTGCCAAATTATTGCTCCTTATATGACCTGTGCTGACCCCACAGTGGGGTGTTGACCTTGTTTCCACAGGGCAGTGGTTAAGGTCCTGATTTTCTGCCTTCTCTGATACCACTCTGGTGGGGGAGATGGGGTATTCACTGCAGCCTCACTCTGGGCTCCCCATTTGGCCTCTCTTGACATGGGCATGTGTTTTAGTCAGCTTTTTCATTGCTGTGATGAACAGACGGGACAAGAATAATTTTAGGAGGAAAAGGTTTATTTAGGGACACATTGTTTCAGAGTTCTATGTCCAGAGAAGACTGGCTGCATTCCTTGGGGCTTGAGGTGAGGCTGTACATCATGGCAGGCCTAGCTCTAGAGAGCAGGGAACTCAAGGCATCACATTGGGAAGCAAAGCACAGAGAGAAGCTCCACACCAGATACAGAATACATACGCCAAAGGCAGCCCCCCAATAACCCACCTCCTCCAGCCACACCATACCTACCTCAAGATTGGGTTAAGGCTTTTATAATCCAATCATTTCACCTCAGCCTTCTTGAATTGTCACACGTGGGCTTTTGGGGAATACCTCATATTCAAACCATAACAGCATGGGTGGCTCAGTTGTTTCCTGTGTTGTTTGGTTGGAGTAATTGTGTAAGAATCATAACAGAAAGCACACATATACAGGCAGATTGTCTTGTTAGGCTTCTTCTTTCCTGGTCGTTTTGCTAGAAGC
Organism: Aplodontia rufa; assembly: GCA_004027875.1. Classification (NCBI taxonomy): domain Eukaryota; kingdom Metazoa; phylum Chordata; class Mammalia; order Rodentia; family Aplodontiidae; genus Aplodontia; species Aplodontia rufa. The sequence continues at coordinate 25,531 of PVKS010008563.1, read as the reverse complement.
AGCAGGCTTTTTGTTTTTGTTTGTTTTGTTTTGTTGATGTTTGTGCTGTGGCCTTTCTGCTATAAGTCTGGAATACTTTTTTTTTTTCACACACATTGCATTTTATTATTTTCTAAAAGAGGCATCTGCCCCCTTAGAAAAACGAAATGAGGGGAGACAGCCCACTGTGGGGTTTTCCTTGGAAGAAGTCCCCTGCCAGAAACAGTGCTGATGTTTACCTCTGCTTTTCTGGAGAGAAGTCTGAATTACATTGTCTTAGGTCTGGGGGATCGAGGTGGTAGTCTTTTGGGCTTAATCAGGTGGTGACAACACAAATCAAAGTGTGGCTCAGGTTCCTTAACTGAATGGCTTTTAGGGTGTTTGATGTTTGGGGAGAAAAAGAGCACGGAGTATTGCAAACTTACATCTGTGTCCCCGCCTGATCCTGAACAAACATGAGGCACGCATTCAGGCTCCACAGAGGAGTTTTCCAGGTTCTCTCATCAGCAGCCCACACAATGGCAGGGATGTCATTCTCACTGTCTGGCTGATGAAGTTTCTGATGATACCTGGTTTTTGGCTCACAACTGTCCGATTGCAAAAATTTAAGATCACTTTAGTCTCCCTGTCCCCGACCACCAGATCCTGAGCCATGGTAGGGGGTACTTTTGTTTAAAACTTCCCTCCATTTGGATGAAAGATCATATTGTTGAGATTTTTCTTTGGATCTCCAAAACAAAACAAAAAATATTTTTTCGTCTTTTTTTGTTTTGTTTTGTTTTTGTTTTTAGGCAAAGATAAGAGTTTCTGGTCTGCGTGACATCATCTGGTTGTCAAAGTTCAGCTCTCACAAGCTAGGTGGTCTAATTACAGGTTGTTAGTGTGTTGAGGTGGTAGAGATGGCCAGCCCCTCCTTCTTACTTTGAAATGGCATGTTTCCAATGAAACATCTGGGGCTGGCCATTCTAACCTTATCACTTCCTCCCTCACATGTACTCTATCTCATACCCTCACCCAATAAGGCCCATTAGTCTGGAATACTTGAGGCAAAATGAAAACTCAGAGAAGCTACCATCCAATTGTTTTCTGGGTCCCAAGTTACCTAGTTAGTCTGTCTTCTTCTCTCTACTTTTGAGTCTTATGTTTGTTTTGTATATGATGTCCAGAGTTTTAACTTGAACTTAATGGAGGAATAGGGAAGAGTACATCTACTCCATCTTCTCAGAGTGATCTTTTAAAAAGTAACAAGTCATGTCATTGTCCTGTTTGAAACCCTGTGGTGGCTTTTCTTCCTTGAGGTGGAGATTTCATGCACACAGGCCATGAGCCTGCTCTGTTGGTTTGTCCAGCCTTTGCCACACAGTTTTTCCCTCTTGCTCACTGTTATGGTTTGGACGAAAGGTGCCTCCCCCAAAGCTTGTGTGAGACAATCCAAGAAGGCTGAGGTGAAATGATTGAGTTATGAGAGCCTTGATTCAATCAGTTAACAGGTAACTGTAGGCTGGTAGGTATAGCTGAAGAAGGTGGGTCATTGGGAGTGTGCCTTTAGGGAATATATTTTGTATCTGGCATGGAGTTTTTCTCTTTGTTCCCTGGAGCCGTGCCTTCTGCCATGATGTTCAGACTCATCTCAAAAACCCCAAGGAATAAAGCCAGACTTCTTTGAACTAAGACCTCTGAAACCATGAGTCCCTAAATAAACTTTTCCTCTTAAAATTGTTCTTGTCAGGTCTTTTAGTCACAGCAATGAAAAAGTATTAGGTCACTTGGGAGCTTGCTCTTGAAGGGGATATTGGAACTGTGGCCCCTTTCTCACCTTTTTTTGCTTTTGATTACCAGCGTGAGCAGTTTCCTCCACCATTTACTCCTACCTTGTTGTTCTGCCTCACCACAGGCCCAAAAGCAATGAAGCTAACCAGCAGTGGATTGAAATTTTTGAAATCATGAGGTTTCTTCCTTATACATTGTTTATTTCAGGTATTTTGTCACAGTGATGAAAGCTGACTAACATAGGTTAGTATTGGGAGAGAGTAAGATAACATTTTATCTTGGTTTGCCTGGAGTTTTCTTAGTTTCAGCCCAGAAAGTTCTGCATTCCATACACTCTCTCAGTCCTAGGCAAACGAGTATGGTTGGTCCTTCTTGGAGAGTCTGAGAGTTGCTCTGCACTTTTTCTGGTTTGATTTTGTGAAGAGTGAAGTTGAGAGGACGTTTAAGTGGTTTGATATCATTGCTTGGCTGTCAAAGTTTGAGTCTTTGAAGCCTGCTTTAGAGGCCTTGTTAGGAGATATTCTTTCAAACGTGTAAACCAAGGGAAAATATGGTACTTCCTTGGTCTGGATCTATGTAGCCTATAGATTTTTACCCTGATCTGTTTTTTAACTTTTTTTATTTTTATTTTATTATTATTTTTTTCCCAGTGGAGGTGTGGACTGGGAATGGTTGGGGTAGAGAACTCCTGTTGGGTTTCCATGAACAGTTTGAAAGATGTCTTAATCTTTTCCCCTTGGTCCTCTTGTCTGATCCTGTGACTATGGTAAAAACCAAAGAACATGATTTTGCTGTGATTTGAATAGCAAGTAGGTGAATAGCTAAATTGACAGCTAGATAACATGAGTTGAGATTAAATGCACATTTTATATCAGCATTTCCCATTGTGTAGTCTGACAACTACCTTTTTCAAGATCACCTGGGGGCTTATTAAATATAGATTGTGAATCAGCAGGTTTGGGGAAGGAACCAGGAAACCACATTTTTACAAGTGCTCATGTAACATTCATGAATCCTGACATTTGAGGACCATTGTTCTGTTAGTGATGTTCAGGAGATATCAGGGGAAATCAGCATATGGCTTTGATTTTGTTGGAAGATCCATGAAAAAATTATTTTGGATTTTGAGGGGTTTTATTATATTTATTATAATCCTAACAGTGCAGCAGCAAGGTTGGGTATTTAGAACCATAGTAGCAATCCTTCCTAGACTCTGTAGTTACTATTCTTTAACAGTGGAAGGAGAGAGAACCATGGTGGTGACAGATAATATCTTCATAGCAGTTTAACAGTTTTTCTTTTCAGTTTTAAAAGCATCCCCTGGGATTGGAGGAAAAATTAAATGAGGAAAGTGAGTGAAAGTCACATAGAGAGGATAGCACTGTTGTCCTGTATTCTGAAATTGGGCTAAATTCCCAGAAGATTTTTAAGATAATTTTGTTAAAGTCAATTCCCCCACATTAACTATACCTGCTTCCATCAAATATCTAGTATTTAAAAATAATATCTGTTCTAGAGAGATCTTTATTGCATTTTAAATCCAATGACATCTTACTTGGGGTTTGGCTTTCTTTAGTATCTCAGGCAAAATTATGTTTATGTGGTAATCTTGTAGTTGTGAAAGAATGATATTATTCTGTCAATCAGTTCTTGTGCTCAGGGTCCAGATGTGGAGTAAATTTGAAAATCTGATTCTGGGAGTGGTTGTTTGAGTTACTGAAACTGGGACTTGTGTTAGTCAGCTTCTCATCACTGTAACAAAATACCTGAGATAATCAAGTTATAAAGAGAAATGGTTCATTTTGGCTCACATTTTTGGAGTTTCTGGTCTGAGATCGGTTGGCCCACTGCTTTGGGCAGTACATCATGGTGAGAGCACATAGCAGAGAAAAACTGTTTATCTCATCACAAGCCAAGGAATGCAAGAGAAAGAGGAAGGGATGGGGCCACAATCCCTTTCAAAGCCATGTCCCTCGCAGACCCAGGAACACCCATTAGACCCATCTCTTAAAGGTTCTGCCACCTCCCAGTAGCACATCAGGGACAAAACCATTAACACATGGGCCTTTGAGGGGACATTCAAGATCCAAATCATAGAAGGGGCTAGTCTTGGACTTTTTGAAGGTCCTCTTCATATTGATAGCAATTTTCATGGGCTGGTGGTATGTGGGGTATGAGTGGGATGGGTAGTGGGTCTGGTTCTTAATAGTCAGCATACATGGTGTCCTTAGGTCAGTCTAACAAAGGACCAAACTAAGGATAGTGCAAATCACCTTTGAAGCACACATAATTGAGGCATTTTGTGTTGCATTTTGTGCCATGTTTGTGGGACACCAACTCTCTTCAAATTCTCCCTGTCCCACATTTTTCTTGGATTTGCATGGGGTATTTCATGCATATTCTCAAAAGTCTGGATGCCAAATTCCTTTCTGCTTCCATTTTAGCTGTCAGGCTGCAATACTGAGGACTTCAACATATATTTTTTGGGGGACACATTTCAACCCGTAACAGAACTGAAATGCTCAGGACAGTGCCTCACACCTAGAAATAATCAATGTGTTTTTGTGTTATTATTACCACTGTCAAGCTTTAATGGGTGAGGAACAGCTAACTAGCAGGTGGGGACCCTGGATTCATTCTTTAATAATTCTGATGCAACCACTTTGACAATCTGGGTATAAGTGTTAAGGCATCAATTGCAAATTCCTTTCAGGGCTAAGAGGTAATTGGGTAGGAATGAGGTTTTAAGAGGACTGTGTCACTTTGACAATCTGGGTATAAGTGTTAAGGCATCAATTGCAAATTCCTTTCAGGGCTAAGAGGTAATTGGGTAGGAATGAGGTTTTAAGAGGACTGTGTCATGGGGCTGGGGCTATAGCTCAGTGGTGGAGTGCTTGCTTGGCATGCATGAGGTCCTGGTTCAACTTTTATTTAAACAATAAAAGTCATTTATGATTAAAAAAATAGGACTATATCAGTCCCCAGGACAGCTGAGCATTGAGAGAAGCATTGGGCTTTTTTAACAGAGGACCCAGGTTCAAGTCCAAGTTCCATTACTTACTGTGCACAAATCATATGGCTTTTCTTTTCCTGTTTTATCAGGAGGTGAAGAGTACTTGTCTCATGTTCAGAGCAACACTGTTGCCATGGATTAAATGATAGGATGTATGTAAAGTTCTTGACAAATATTAAAAGGCTGTTAATTGCCCCACCAAATTCTTCTTGGGCTGTTACTGGCAAACTCCATCCTTAATAACTTCTGTGGTTGAAGAAAAAGTATATTCTTTCATTGGGCTATTTAATTAAAAATCAAGAAGCTATTTAGAAATTTAAAAAGTTGGAAGTCTTTTTTTTTTCTTCTAGTCTACAAGAAGATGAAGGCTGGACAGCAACATACAATGGAATGGGCTGGAGCGGTGGCTCAGTGGTTTCGGTGCTTGCCTGGCAAGCGCGAGGACCCGGGTTCAAACCCCAGCACCACGTACACAACTAAGCGTTGGAGCAACTAAGGCCATGTGAAAAACTAAATAAAGTTGTGTCTCTCTTTCTCACTGTCCCTCTCTCTTTAAAAAAAAAACAACAATGGAATGTTTTATATTTTATTCACACTAGAATTAAGCAAATGGGGTCTTAATTTTCAGGGAGCATCAGGGGAAATTGAAAAAGTTAGATTCCTTAGAGATTAATTTTTGGCTTTATAGATTAAATTCTCTCTTCTTTTTTTTTAAATTATTAAGTAGTTGAGTTATTGTGCAATCATAAATACATATAAAGTGACAATATGATAGGCAAATGCCTATCTCCTAAACCAGAATTACCCCCACATCGCCCATATCCCAGTCTCTTGATCCTTCTATATTTTGCCCCTATAACTGATATAAATGTTTACATTGTGAATTTTCCAGAATTAAATGATTGCATAAGTATTATTTGGCTTCTTGGGTGAGTAAAGTGTAAGCTACATAGTTGATTGCCCCCTTAAATCCCTCCCTATCTTCTTTCCTTCTCCCCTCCATCCTGCCTCTTCCCTCCCCTCTACATAGCTGTGGTTCCTCTAGATTATGTGTTGCTTTGACTTTGTTTCAAGCCTGGGTTTTGCTTTCATTTTTATTTTTAAGAAAGCATCTTTGGGGCTGGAGCAGTGGCTCAGCAGTTACAGTGCTTACCCAGCATGCACAAGTATGAGTTCAGTCCCCAGCACCACGTACACAACAAAGTGTTGGAGCAACGAAAGCCACATGAAAAACTAAATAAAATTGATTCTCTCTCTCTCTCTCTATATATATATATATACATATATATATATATATAAAAGAAAGTATCTTTGATGCATCTATTTCTGTTTTCTCTTGTCCAAATCTGTGAAAATTGGGAATGATTGATTGCTTCCTCATAAATCTTTGTGGAATATAAATTTTTTGCTTTGCTTCAGTTTTATAGCTTTTGGACAATCAGTAGATTTAGAAGTCTAACTGATTATTTTATGAAAAATACTCATAATTGAAATCTTTCTTAAGTAAGAGATTTGGCTATGTCAGACTCGGGGTTCTACTTATGCCTGTATTTTATTTTCAGTAGATTTCAGTAAGCTTGCTCTAAGCAAAATGAATCTGTTTGCTGAACTGTGAAAGGAGAAGACATAGAGAGAATGCACTTACACTGTATTTGGGGAGAATTAGTAGAAAATGGTATCTCTCTCTCTCTGCAACCCGTAATCTCCTTTGTTTCTAAGGATTTGCTTGTTCTATACAAATGGAATTGCACAACATATGATCTTTTGTTACTGACTTCTTCACATAGCATAAGGTTTTTGAGGTTCATCAATGTTGGTGTATCTCTCTGTGTGTATGTGTGTGTGTGTGTGTGTGTGTGAGAGAGAGAGAGAGAGAGAGAGAGAAAGAGAGAGAGGGGAGAGAGAGAGAGAGTCTTCAAAGCCAAACTCTGCATATGTTTAATTGCCACCTGTTTTGTGGCTTCATGGGGAGTAGTCTCTTCATGGGGAGTATGCATCTCCCAGCAGGGGAATGATGTCTGATTTCTTTTGGTGCATGAAATTAGGGCTGGTGTCTGAGAGGCCAGACACATATCTGTGCCAGCTGTCTTTACACTCTGACTTATTTAGGAGACTACATTCCTTGTAAAACAATCAGTTAAAATCAACCTTTCAGGGAAGTGTTAATTGAATAAGTATTAGGACTTCCCTCATTTTCATGCCCCAAACCTTCAGAAATATACTGACTGACTCATCTTTTAAAAAATAACAAATTTGTTGAGATATAATTCATTTGCCATATGATTCACCCCTTTAGAGTGCACAATTCAGTGATCTTTATCATATTCACAGAGTTGTGAAATCATTACCATAATCAATTTTAAAACATTTTTTATTGCTCTAGGGAAAAACCCTGTGATCATTAGCAGCTCCACCATTTCCCCCATTCTCTTTTCCCCACAGCTCTAGGCAACCACTAATCTACTTTGTCTCTAAGGATTTGTTTATTCTGGACATATACAAATGGAAGTGCACAATAGTGCTTTTGAGGTTCACCCATGTTGTGGGTTATATCAGTACTTCATTGCTTTTTATAGCTAAATAATAGTCTGATGAATGGACAAGCTACATTTTCTTTGTTCATCAGTTGATGAACAGCTGGGTTGTTTCCACTTTGGCTATTATGAATAGCTCTGCTATGAAATTCTTATACAAGTTTCTGCATGGACATAGCTTTTCATTTCTCTTGGGCATATGCCAAGGGTAAAATTGCTGGATGTGACAGACTGCAGAAAATACCCTCTGCTCTATCCTTCCTAAAGATGTCCATGTCTTAATCCTTGGAAACTGGGAATAGGTTATGTCACAAGGTAATTGAACATGGAATTAAGGGTGCAGGTGGAATTAAGATTGCTAATCAGTTCACCTTAAAGTAAGGAGATAATTGTGAATCATCCAGGGTGCCCAGTGTGGTCAAAGGGTCCTTAAAGGTTAGAGAAGGGGGCTGGAACAGTGGCTTGGCGGTTGTGGCGCTTGCCAGCATGCTAGAATACATGAGTTCAAACCCCAGCACCACATATACAATGAAGTTTTAGGGCAATGAAAGCCACATGAAAAACTACATAAAAATTGTTTCTCTCTCTCTCTGTCTTTCTCACTGTCCCTCTCTCTTATAAAAAAAAAGATGTAATGCTTTTCAATCTAATACGTTTTTTAGAGTTATAATGGGAAGGGGAAGGGAGGGATAAGGGAGGGTAATTGGGGGGGCACTCCTGGGGATAATTGCAATATCCAGAATATATACACATTTTATACGCATTTTATATTATTTTGTTAAAATCTTGTAAGGTTGCTCAAAAATAAAAAAATAAAAAAATAACAACAACAAAAAAAAGGATAGAGAAAAGGAAAAAAAAAGGAAGCAGAAAGAGTCAGCATGATTCGACTTTACCACATGCTCAGCAGCAAGCAGCACTCGTTATTATCTGTCTTTGAATGTAGACATCCCAGTGGTATGAAGTGGTATCTCATTCGTGGTATAGAGTTGCATTTTTCTGATGCCTAATGGTGTTAGGTATCTTTTCATTTGCTTATTGGTCATTCATATATCTTCTTTGGACAAATGTGTATTCAGATCCTTTGTCCATTTTTGAAAATGGATCATTTGTTTTTTAATTAATTAATCTCACAATTAGGATATTTTAAATTTTTTACTTGGTCTGTTTTAGACAAGACTTAAAGTATCCTACAGGATATGTGCATTACAACAAGGTAATATTTTTAACAAATGTATTAAAGAACAGTTTAAGATATTCCTTGGTTGAGTTCAGATTGTTAAGAGAAGTTGGAAAAAGTGAAGTGGGATCAGAGGTTAGTGGGCTTGAAATGCTGAAGTTTTGTTATATTCATAGGGTATTGGAAGGCATAGAAATTGTGTGAGCAAGAATTGAGTGGACACTATGAGGATACTTGAAAGAGCATAGGGACAGCAGACTTGAAGATGTGTTGAGTGGGGAGGAATAAAAAATCAAGGATGTATTCATCGGAAGAAGGAAATCTGGACAGTGAGCAAGGACATTTTGTGATAAGATTGTGGCAGTAGAAATGTAAAGGAAGAGAAAGATGAGAGAGATAAAAATAAAAGCATTCAGAGAAAAAATTTTTTAAAAATTAAAGCAGTAACAGTAAATAGGGTTTACTTTTGTTTCCATTTGTAAGATGCAAATTTTCAGGTTCTGTGCTTCCAGTTGTAACCTCATCCTTACCAGTACACCTGCCTTCAGCCATGGATATAGGAGATCGGGAGGTAGGCAGGCAATCAGACATTCCCTTCATTTATGCAAGAATGAAAGACTTTTGGGGGAATACCTTTAATAAATCTCAGCAGAGTTGTCCTGGAGAGATTCACAGCCTAGAATTTAGACTAGGGGGATGAAAACAATTCAATTTCGTATTCTGTAGCATAAAGAACCTTTCAACTGAAAATGCTTGAATATATTCAACTTTCAATTAGCTATGCTAATTGACTTTCACATTGTGTAAACAGCAAATAACATAAAATAGCAGGAAAATCACCTTACTTTAACATGTGATTTTGAAAGATCTGTGATTACTATCATATTATACATTTAAAGGTAAGGTAAACCTGAATACAGGGCAATTCCACATTTTCTCAATTGAGTGACTTTGAGGAGATGGGGGAAATATATATAAATTTTGAGGCATGTTGATTAAATACTCAAGTGATCAGTAGCAATATTTGTTAATGCAATCATATGCATTTGAATTATTTTATAAAACATGAGTTTATAAAATGTCCCCCAATGGAAACTGATGAAACAGTTTTATCAAACTCTTCACACAATGCATCAGCAACCTCCCCATCACTATCGATTTTCCAGAGCACAACATCAAACATGTTTGAATTCATACATGACAATGAAATATCCAGTGTAGATTTTCTACATTTCTAGAATATTTCTTGTTTCATATGGGCTTTTAGGCAAATGCTTCCTTGAGAATTGCCGAGAAATTCTGGATCTTCCTGGACTTTTGGAAGCCTAATTTTTGCCCCGCCACCCACCACCTCCTAGATCATTTGTCTTTTTCCTATTAAGTTATAAGAGTTCGGGCTGGAGCGGTGGCTCAGCGGTTTCGGCGCTTGCCTGGCAAGCATGAGGACCCGGGTTCAAACCCCAGCACCACGTACACAACTGAGTGTTGGAGCAACTAAGGCCATGTGAAAAACTAAATAAAGCTGTTTCTCCTTTCTCTGTCTCTCTCACTGTCCCTCTCTCTTTAAAAAAAAAAAAAAAAAAAAGTTATAAGAGTTCTTTACATGTTCCAGATACAAGTCCCTTACCACATATGCCCTGTAAATATTGCGTCCTATCTTATGGTCTGACTTTTCACCTTCATCATTGCAGGTGCAGAGATGTGGGCAGAAGACTCATCTGCCATGATTGGGCAACAGTAGAAACCAAGGTGGCTCCCAATTTCCACTGTATACCTAACTAACACAGACTTCAATTTTCGCTCAAATGGTCCTCTATTCCAACCTTAAGCTGAAAAGAACTATTTCAACTTTAAATGACTCTAAATTAACTTAATCAATGTCTGGAACTGTGGGATGGGGACAGCAAAGCAGTCTCACTTTTATTAGGTCTTTGTTTATATTCTCCTAAATGAGGTATTATAGCTGTGGCTAGTGTTTTATTTTTAAAAATCCTTTAACATTCTAACATTCTTAAATTGAGTTATGTTTTATAATCAAGGTGTTATTTAAATCAATGGAATGTCAGAATTGAGAAAGCAGCATTAAAATTTAAATTTCATGTCATTTGTGGACACTTTTGCCTTTTCTGTTTTGCAGAGCATCAGCTATTGACATTTAACACATGGAGCGGGATCACTTTTTAATTGGCACCTCATTTGCTGACTCTAATTTAACTTCCCCAAAGCCATCCTTCCTTGTGGCTTTGCTGAACTCCTAGTCATTGCTGTAGCTGTGTTGTGTGACCTGCCTGCAGGGCTGGGTGCTCAATTCTGCCCCTCCCTGGGTCTGCCTGAGTTTTCATCCAAGGCTCTGGCCAAGCATATCCTCTTCCGGTGCAATTGGGTCTTCCTTCTGCTGAGCTCCCCAGGTGCAGACCTGTACGTCTGCTCATTTGTCAACTACTTGAGGTTTTGTCTTGTTTATTTGGTAAACCTGCTCAGAGTCTGGCATTCTAATAACTGAATATGTTAACCTTTTTCTTTGCAATAACCTTATTCATATTTCATTAGTTGTTTAATATGCAATCGTGATAGTTTAAAACTTTTAGTTAAAATTCAGAAAAATGGCCAAATGATGATAATGTTTTCAGTGACACCCTAGCATTTTCTTCATACCAGTTGTCTTATGATACAAAAAACACTGGTGATTTGAATTCTGTGAATTATTCACATCAGTAGCAATAAAAAGATCTATTTATATGAACTAGTTGGGAGTATATATGAATAGATGTGCATATATTTACATACTTTTGTTATTATAATAATGCTGGCAATTATTAAGAATATACAAAGTTTGGCCTGGCATGGTAGCATATGCCTGTAATCCCAGCTCCTTGGGTGACTGAGACAGAAGGATCCTAAGTTCAGGGTTAGCCAGGACAACTTAATGATACCCTATCTCAAAACATTAAAAAGGGGCTGGGGATGTAACTCAGTGGGAGGATGCTTGTCAAGCAGGTGCAGGGCCTTGGGTTCAGTCCCCAGTACTGCCCCACAAAAGAAAAAGTACAAAGTTGGGTTGTTCTCAACAGAGAAGATTGAAGTCTACTTCCCAATTAGTATTTATTGCCTGTCCTGTGTGACAGCTGCAGCCTTGGGTATTAAAGCGAGTTAGAGAAAAAGTCACTGAAGTCTCTGATATCCTCCAGTGCAGGGGCCAGGCTGTCCTATCTGGGGCAGGTTTCCATCTGTTCCCTGTCCAGAGAGGAGACAGGACTGAAGGATGGGCCCACTTCGGCTTTAACGGGGTTATTTAAAGTCTTCATACTATAGTTGTAAAGCCAGCTACCCAGGTTTTCAGGTAGTGTGGGGACTGTGCTAATGAAGTCAAGACAATAAGCATGTATGTTTTATAACAGAGAAAGTAGTCAAAACAAATTAGATCATATAGATCACCTTAAGTAGCATTTTCATCTTTATTTTCAACGGTCTGTGAAGCAGCTTATGATCTCCAGTTCTTTCTTGGTATGTCTCAAACCACACTTCATTCCTAGGGTGGCTCACTTTTCCTTGGAGATACCTGCAACCTCACTCTCCAGAGCTTTCCTAGATTTGACGCTAGACCCTTGCAAGCTCTTAGGTCCTGCACATACATCAGGAGCCTGGCATTCTTTCTGCTACCTGCTCACCTCTAGTTTTTGCACAGATCCACCGTGCCACACTCTAAGGGTGACCAGTGACACATTTTTTGGTTCTTGTGCTCATCATTGGGGTTGTACTGTTAGGTGTTGTCTCTTCAGTGAGGGGGCTGGGTGATGCCATAATTAAATCCTCCCTGAATCTGGAGCTGGACTGTGTCTTATTTCTATCATGGTGGACAAATTACTTAATATCTCAGTGCCTCAGCTTTCTTATCTGTAAAATGAGTTTTTTCTTAAATCTGCATTTTTTTTTTTGCAGTGCTGGAGATCGAACCCAGGGCCTTATGAGTGGTAGGCAAACATTCTACCACTAAGCTGTATCACTGGCCTTGAAATGGGGGTTAATATTACATATTTCATGGAGTTCTTGCAAAGATCAGATGACCCATGTACAGACTTAGATTGTTAGTAAGTGCTCACTAAATGCTGGCTGGTAGTTTCATCTTTCCAACATTAGAATGCTAGATCTGCTTATATTCCAGTTACCCCAGCCTGGACAGCAGCTCCCCAAACAGGATGTGGGGTGGCGAGTTGTGCTATATACTCACCCAGGCAGAAGAACCTTGCCCTCAGATTCGAATTGCAGAGGAGGCAATAGTAGTTTGTTTCCATTGGTTTGCCCGTGGGGCAGGTCAATGTCTCCTTAAACTCCTTATTGATTTTCCTGGCACTTTATAACAAGGGCAGGCGTTTTAAAAATTTTATTGGAGCAAAGGAAAATCACACTTTTCTGATTACTTATCCTGTTTCCTGGGTGAATTGCAAGAAACCATGTCTGGCACCTTCGATCGTGCTGGGAAGGCTATTCTCCCACCAGAGCTAAGTCTTCCACTCCTTCAGTAGTCTCTGTTGACTGCCCTTTCTGCTGACAGAGGTCAAGTCAGTGCTTGTACTGACCCCCAAGGACCAGGAGGGAAACCTGAGCAATGTCCTAAGGCAAAGATGGGCACAAAAAGTGTCTGCACCCATCATTCCCTCCATCCAGTGTCTTTCCCTCTCTTTTGGCCCTCAGATAAGATGTTAGTATCAGCAAGACATACGTTAATCAGGCCATGAGCTGGCCTTTCCACCCACTGTCCCACAAACACCTACCTAGTTAAGGATGTTTCTGTCATCTTCCTCTACCAGCTGGAAAGCAATCAAAGCGTCATCTCCCTACCACTAGGTGTTGAGTGCCAAAAAACAACTTCAGGCATATTTGTATTTATCAATACACTTTTAGAATAGAAAAATTAACCCCTAGAGATTACATTTTGAGTATCATAGTAGATGGGATAGAAGTGGAGGTGTGTGTGTGTGTGTTTAGAGAGAGGGAAAGAGATAGGACAAATATATTTTAGCTTTCATGTTTTTAGTTTAGAAACAAGTCACACATTTATTATGCCCTCTCCCAATTCCACTTTAGTTGAGGTAATCAATTTTGACAGTCTGGGGTGTAGCCTTCTGCATAGTTCTCTATGTTCCCATAGGGACAAACCACTAAGCATCCTGAAGATGGACTTTCAAATGGAGGTCACTGTCTACAATCCTCTAACAAGCATGTTTGAACAACTTACATATTGATTTTTAAAAAAAAATTTTTAGGATAGTTTCACAAATGTAGGGCTGCTTAAGGTACATGCATTTAATAAATATGGCCAGATTAGCTTTCAGATATCTATTGCAATCTATTTGCCCACCCTGGATCCTTTCATTTTAATTTAATTTTTGCCAAGAGATGATGGAAAATGGTTTTTACTTTTTATTTTAATTTGCATTTTTATCACAGAGTCAGTGGTCAGAGTTCTCTTTTAGATGCTGACTCTGATGGCAACCTCAGGACTGCTTTCAGTTCCCCATGCTTCTAGTTTCACCAGGCAAGAACTGAAGAAGCAGCTTCAATGAACATGATGGATTTTAATCATCATAGCTGTTGTGCATTACATGGATTTATAACCATCAAAAAGATGGATTTCAAGCAAGTAAATGCCATTTGGAAAGGTTACAAGAACAAAGTGGAAAGAATAGCTTATGTATGTGCACAGTTGCTAGGGGTGTTCTGGCTTTGCTTAGCTCTCTGCAGTGGTTACCTTGTGGATCTATTCCCTTGCTGTGCTCTGTGCTCTGCAGAGCCCACGGAAGTCCCCTACAGGATGGGAGGACCTTCACTTAGCTAGCATGTTAATATTAGAGAGAATTGCGTGTGGAGACAGAAGAACTCCCCAGAGTTGAGCAGCTTTGTGACCTTTCTCCCACCCCAACCCTGCTGAAACAAGGTGCATACTCCTGTGTGGTCCTCCTTTTCTGAGGATTTTGTAGCTTTTAAACAGCCCTGGGCTCTTGTATTTACTCCAGCTGGCAACCCCCCTCTCATCCCTTTTCCAGAAGTATACTTCCTCTCAAGTTCCTTGACCGAATAGTGAGTGGATTGTTTTTCCCCCCCTAGAAATCACTCTCCATCTATGCTTTAGCCTGTACCGTCAATTGTATCATCTGCTCCAGCTTGTCCACATTGCATGTCCTTGGATCGCAATGTGACCACAATCTTGGGGGACTTGTTTGTTGTGGATTGTAGCTTTCCTCTTTGCCCTTCTCCTATCATTCTTTCCTCCTCTGCATCCATGGTGCTATGAAGTAGCACCCAAGAGCTGTGCATACTAACACTCTTAGAGGGTGCTTCCTTCCTTGAGTCAGGGGATGCAATTTGGGAGACACAGCACCAAGTAACACTCTGGCCCATTTACATCTGTAACTGAGCTTTTGGTGGACCGTTGAACCCCAAACTGAATGGATTACTTTCCAGTTAAAGTAATTCATTTGGAAAAGTATATGCCCTGTGAATGATGACTTGTCTATGCAGTACAGGGTACTGGGCACAAGGACTATTCCTCCTCCTGGGTATTGATATAACTGCTCACTTGACTGGCAAAAACTGATGAGAAATGATAGCATCTGTTGTAGGCAGGAATTTTTTGGGGAAAAGTTCTCTGTGAAGATTGTTGGTGGAAATGAGAAAAAAATATGTGATACTTATTACAGTATTGTTTATAATGGTAAAAAACTCATAAACAAAGCAATGTCCATTTGTAGGATAAATTGTGATATATTCACAACACAGAATAGGGAGATTTTCCCATGATGTGTTGCATATATGTAAAATGAAATTCTATTTTTACAAAATAATCAATGATGATTGCACTATATATCTATAAATACAACATGTTTACATATGATTAGCTAATGAGACTACAGAAAGGGATGCTCGTATTGGTTATTTAAGAGTATGGTGTCTACAAAGAAGAATAGCATGTATAAAAGATGTCATTTATATAAAATTATTTTTATATTTGTATACATGCATAAAGAGAAGTATGAATAGATGATGCCAGAATATTTATCATGTTTATCTTAAGGTGGTAGGATTTTGCATGATTTTTTTCTTTGTTCCTGTACTTTTCTGAACTATTTGAGCATATATTAGTTCTAAAAAAAACTCAGAAAGAAACTAGAATTGTTTTTATTGTGAACAAGCAGAGCTATCTCTGGGAAGGAATGTAGAGCAGAGTTTTGAAGTTTTAGGGATTCAAGAGAAGGCCCAGAGGAGCTGCCACACCCCCTCATCCACAGCATTACTCCACAGGGTGCCATTTACATAAAGTCATAGACTTTTTATCTGTTGCAGCTAGGTGATGGCAGTGAAATGTAGTTTTTCTAATTCTTACGAAGTCTGGTGGTCCAGCAAGCTAGACTTCGGAATTTTATTACTACACATAATGGAAAAGTAATGGAAGTTTTGAGAAAGGGAGGGTGTTCCTAATTGTTTTTCACATGGTCAGTTGGCTGTGTGGAGAATGTTGGGCAGTAGGAAGTATGATCAGAGAAGGCTGTTGCAGCAGTTGAGGTGGAGGGGCACAGGCCAGAGTGTTGGTGTTGCCCACCAAGAGAGAAGATGCATCACAAATGTATTCGTGGGTCCAGCTGATGGGATTAAGTATTGGATTGAATGTGGACTTGAGAGTCATCATGAGTCTGAGGTGCTTGAGAGGATATGAAGTGGAGATGTCAGGTGGGCATGCAGATATCTTATTGATGTGGTAGCAACACACACGGAAGCCATTAAAATTTGACCTGAAATGGTGTTGGGGAGAGGATAGCTTAAGAAGGGCCAAGACTGATCCCTGACAGAGGGAGAGAAGCTAGCAGAAGAAACTGAGAAGTGGCCAAAGTAGTAAGAGAAAATAGAAGAGTACACTATTGGTGTGTTCCTGCTGTCCAGCTAGGAACAGAGCCCAAGCCTTTCCTGATCTTGTTAAAATCATCCCATAAAGTAAAAGTAGATGCTACCACCAGGTCCTCACTGCCCCCGCGCACCACAGACCTAGTCCATAGTGTAGGTGATCTACGAGCCTGCCTATGGTTTTTGTGCAAATCACATTTTTGCCAGTTGAATAGTTACCTTTTCTGATTTCATTAATTTTGCTACTGATGTAAAGAAAGAAGTCAAGCTGATAAACTTACCTTAAGGACTATTAGTTGTTTGAGTTTTTGATGTTAATTATACACTAAGAAAGGCAGAGTAAATAGATTTACTCTGAAGAATTAATGTAGCTGCATGCAGGAGAAAAATTTAAGGACTGTTGTCTTTATCTTTTTTAAAGGAAGAGGAAGTCAAATCTTAACCCTCTGAAGAAGTATTCTTTTGTGTTTGCTCAGTGAGTGCTCTGATGCTTTTCATTAGTTCTAGAAATGAGTCTCACTAATGTGTACTTCCTTGACTGTCAGTAAAAGAAAGTTCACAAATAATGATACTTACATAATATTATAGTTATTTAACACTTACCATTGGGGAGAGAGTGTTCGGCATTTTTGTACATCATTTCAATTAATGCAACAGCTGTGCAAGATGAATTTTTATCATTCCCTTTCTATAGATGAGAGAGGTAAGACAGAGTCTGTGCAATGTGTCTAAGAGGCAGCTCTCACCACATAGCTGCTTAAAGCAGCAAACATTAATTCTTTCTTGAAGTTTCTGTAGGTCAGGAATTTGGGAACAGCGTGGCTGGGTGTTTCTGGATCTAGGTCTCTCATAAGGTTTCTGTTAAGGTATTGGCTAGAGATGGAGGCACATGAAGGCTGGAGTGGGACTAGAGGATCCACCTCCAGATTGGCTCACTCACATGGCTGTTGGAAGGATGCCTCACTTCCTCACTGCATGGTACTCTTCGTAATCTTCTTGGGTTTCCTCAAAACATATCAACTGGCTTTCCCCAGAGCAATTGATTCAAAAGAGAATAAAACAGAGGTGGTGTGTCTTCTGTGACTGGCCTTGGATGTCTCAGTGCCATTCTGCCATGTGCCATTAGTACAAGCTGATCCTGTTCATCACGGGAGAGGCCCACACAGGGGCATGAAAGCCAATGGGTGGGGATCATTGACCATCTCAGAGGCAGATTACCATGCAGGGCCCTCAGTGTACTGTTTTCCCTAGAAGTCTTAACAATTAGCAAAACTATCCTTTCTCTCCGTAAGACTTGCCTAGTTTTTTTTTTTGGAGACAAGCGAAGTATAGATGACTCGTCCAGGTTTCTGCCATCCGTATGAATCTATAAAATCTTTTTGGTGTTGTAAATTACCCTCTTCTTCCTATGAAAGAATTTCAGAGAGTTCTTTATTGGAAAATAACAATTAAAAAAGTAGTATGTCACTGATCTTTGAATATATGTTCACTTTTATTTCCTTACTTGGAGTAATAACAAAATTTGTTGGCTAATAAAAATTAGCCAATGATCTGTCTTCATGCATGGTGTTTGCATACTTAAACCTTCATAAGAATAATGTCAAGGACAGACTAATAGGAACTGTGAAAGAGAACTTAATGAAAGAGAACAGATTTTATATTTTATTTTATTTGCTTCATCCACATTCAATCAGTGACATTGATTGTACTGTGAAAGTCAGTATTTTACAAACCCACAAAGTAGAAAATCAATATCTCACAGGATAGAAAAATACTCTCCCTGCCTTTTGTTTTATAATGGGAAAATAAGAGCTCATATCTTCTCATTGATCTCAGTGCTTTAAACAAGCCAGTAGTATTTCATGCAGGTTTTATTTTGGACTAGCAGGAAAATTACCTGATTAAATAACTGTTATTCAAATCAACTGCTACTAGAGGAAAAGTGCAGGAATTGGAAGCTGAAATGCTAGAATTTTGTGTGAATTCACTGTTTATCTGTCACTATGGTCACCATCATCATGAGTCCTGGATTCTTGGAAAATAATACAAACCAAGGAAATCTTTTGTGTAGTTTTCAACAATGTGAGTAATGAAGATTCAGGAACAGGAAGTCTCAGTTACCTTAAATAGTCACTGGGAAATACTTACCATGGGAGATAAATGGAACTTAAATAATTCTCCGTATTGTTTTGGTCTCAATTTTTGCCCCTTTCTCTTCCCCTCTTTCCATCCCGCTTTTGCTTGAAGGAGGGCAGAAGAGCAAAAGAGAGAAAGAAGTGGTAGGATTTGCTTTTCAGAAGGTTTTGTTTCTGCCCATCCACATGCACTTCATTTGGGACAAGAGCTTTCAACATCATGTATGCTTGCAAGGCCCTTAAATACATCTTGTTGGTTTATTTATTCCTCAAGAGGAACCATATCCAAGTTCAGGCTGTAAGCTTAAGTGTCTTAATTATTAAGCTCCTTCATGTTATCAATGTGCCAACTCATTTTTTTGCTTACCTTGCCCCTCTCTCTTTTTTTTTTTTTTTTCTACATAGGTCTTGGCTCCTAGTCTGAGCATTTTTTTCCATTTTCTTATTTGTTTGGTGAGCCTTTCTGGTCTGAGTGTTGTTCATATTTTCAGTTCTCTTGACCTTGCTCTGATCTTCAGATCCATCACTTCCTTCCAGAGCCTTCTCTGTCTTGGCCATCTGTTTCTGGCCCTGTCCTTTCACTACCTCTAGCTCTTGCTCCATCTGCTGCTCTGTCTCTCCCAGCTCCTCATTCTACAAACACCCCTCTCCTGCTGGTCTTCTCCTTCCTTGTGGGCACAGGAGAATGTGGCAAAGGTCACAGGGGACATCTGCTCTAGGGAAATGTAATCTCTCCAGCAGTGAATGAGAGAGCAGCTCAAACTCTTTTAAAATTGCAATGTGTTTCCTAGCTCCTCACCCTCTAGCCTTTCCTGTTTCTCCTGCCTCCCTCCCAGACTCAGTTATAGAAAAAGGGATGGAATTTTCAACTTTTAATTAATATCATTGCTAGATTGTGCCAGATTGTAGGAGCAAGAGGTTCCCATTTCCAAAATCTTATTCCTGCAGCTCACATCAGCCTTGCTGGGTCCCAGTGGACTGAAACATAATTGGGCTCACTTTCTTTTCTTAGTCCTCGAATTATCTTACCATTGAGGTCCTTGCAAATATTTCTAGTACGATTTCCCTTTCAGACTGCATAATTATAGTTACTAGAACAGAGGAAGTAGGAGAATGGGGTGTATGAGTATTCCATTTATGTTCACTACACTAATTATAGTATAGCTTGATGTATCATTGTTGAATTCATCTCTCTCAAGCTGTTCTGACACTGTGTTGGTAATGGGGATATAGTAAACATTCCACTTGTTGATTGAAGGCAGTTGCCATTGGTAAGTGTACCTACAAAACTGAGTACATACAAAAAATTCTGATAAAGTCATATTAGGATTCAAGTTTTAATTAACTGATTAATTAATTGATTAATCTAAGTCTTTATGAAGCAAATCCTAGACAAAGAACTGTATGATGTTAATGAGGGCTGACAAAATTTTCAGAGTACAGTTCTATTCAGGCTTCATATTCTTAGTCTCACAGTATGTCAGGGGAGAAATAACCCCTCTAGGCTAATGTGATATGAATGGTGCAGAAGGACTCTGCCTTCAGAGATTGCAGGAGCACTTTAACGTCAGTGAAAACTTCTCAGTAAGATGACCAGTGTAATAGATATTTAAAATAGTAAACTATTTTACCTCCATTCAATCAAGCATGGCTTGTTTGGATTTTGATTCAAGGAAAGCATAGACTTCTTATCTCTGGAAGCTTTCTGCATACATATATTGTCTTAATCTGTTTTCTGTTGTTCTAAGAAGGTTGGTTTAGCTTGTAGGTATAGGCTCTGGGAGTCCAAGAGCATCTGCTTGGTTTCTGGTGAGGGCCTTGTAGGGCTTCAAAACTCAGGATAGAAAGTGGCAGGGGAAGTAGGTGTATTGGAAGACAGGCAGAAGTGCAAAAGAGGGAACAGTGCTAGGCTCACTTCGTAATAACACATCTTCGAATAACCAATCTGGTCTCCGTAGAGCAAGAACTCTCCCAGGAGAAAAGCATTAATCCCCCTTAAGAATCCAATACCTCGCAACACTGTCACATTGGGGATTAACCCTCATCTCAACATGGTTTCTGGTGGGGACAAATGGGTATTCATGTCACTGCACCTAATGAGGGGGAAATGGAAGCTGTGGTTATTAAAGGTTGTCAGTGCTATCGCAGTTAGTTGGGGCTGATGATTCTGAGGTTCTTGCCACAGCTTTTCGGGGAATGATACACCTTTCAGGAAGATTAATAGGCGTAATATGAGAAATCTGAAGAGCAAGGTACTTTGTGAAGCAATGAAAACTTTCTAGGTGATATGGAAAAAAATACACCATTGAAGAAAAGAGGGACTGATTTCAGGGGCTTTCTGAGAGAGTGTTAGGGATGGGGCAGGCTTGGTTGTGGCTACTGTGATCTTTTTGTCTTGATTGCACTATACAGTTTGCCTTACCTTTTGGATACCATTGTTGCTAAAATGCGTGCTTTTGTTGTACATTTGTTATGGACTTGTAGGAGCTGCAGACAAGGCTGTCTTTATACTCTTTATATGTTCTCATGTTTTACAAAAATGAATCCTGTTGATATTTTGTTTGAATTATTCATTGGGAATCAGTATTCTGAGGAGAAAACTAACCAAGGTTAGATTGGAGATATATTTCTCATAAGATGCTTTTCACTTAGAGTAGTTATTCAAAATTCACCATGAATTTTAATATACTTACAACACAGCTACCTCCTATTAATTCAATTCCTACTTAATTTGAGCTTCCTGTATCATTTAAGAAAAAGCTTTGAACTCAAATTAATGGTAGCTAAAATAACATAATGTTCTCATGATACCAGTGATGGCCTTAAACAGCATTGGGCACAAATACAAGATAGTTTAAACATAGGTACAGCAAATGGACACTTCATTAGTGAGGAAAAGGCCCAAATTTTTAGACAGAAGAGATGAGCAAATTGTACTGAAAACCACCAGGCACAGCCCTCTGACTACAAGCTGTTTTTTCTCCATATTCTTGTTGATGGCCATGATTCTTTGGCTACCAAGAAACCCCCCAAAAAACAAGCCACCAAAAACCAACCCCTAACCCCCCCCGCAAAAAAAAAAAAAAAGCCAAAACAAATGTACTTACCACAGGGCCAATGCTGGCTCTCTGTTAGCTGGGAAATTTATCTGCGTAGATTAAAGAGAGAAGGATTTTTTTTTTTTTAAATCAGAGTAAGACCTAGTCCATTTTAGAACTGTTTAAGTTTTCCTTTGGAATGAACTTTGAAGTTCAGCTGTTTGATGTTGGTATGCCCTCTGCTCCCAGGCACATACAACTGTATAGTACCCTTTCTGAACCCTCCAGGTACCATTTGCCTTCTCTACACTGAGGAGTTCTTTATTCCCGTCTTATTTTTCCCTCACTGTCACCTTTGTTCTGTTCTGTTTCCCACTCTTTCTTATGAAAGGGAGTTCCCTTCAAGGGTTTTGCCTGGGTGCAAAAAATTTAAGGGTTCAAAGAAAAATATGAATTTGATTCTTAGATTTTGCTGTGGTTTGAATGTGTCCCTTTGAAAATGCAGGTGTTAAAACTTAATGACTGGTGTGATATTAGGAAGTGGGCTTTTTTTTTTAGAGAGAGAGGGATGGTGAAAGAGAGGGAGAAAGACAAAATCAATTTTTATTTAGTTTTTCTTGTAGCTTTTGTTGCTTGGACACTTCGTTGTTTACGTGGTGCTGGGGTTTGAACCCAAGTGCTTGCCCCTGCCAGGGAAGTGCTGCAACCGCTGAGTCACCACACCAGCCCCAGGAAGTGGGCTTTTAAAAGATGATTAGACCATGAGAGATCCTCTTGTGATGGGATTAAGACCCTAAAGAGGCTTGCCCTTCCACTTTCCACTATGTGGCACCAACAGGCCACCATTGTGGAATTAGAGAGCAGCCCTCACCAGACAACTGAACTGCCTGATCTTAGACTTTCACACTGTAGCACTGAGAAATGAATCTCTGGTTTTTATAAATTATTTCTCCTTTATAAGCTACCCAGTCTGTAGTATTCTGTTATAGTGCACTAAAGTACCAAGACAGATTTTCAGGATCATTATTTTCCATCATAATGCTGCAACTTTGTAATAAATATATATATATATTTTTTTTAATGAAAGAGGGTCAGCGGGGCTGGAGCAGTGGCTTAGTGGTTCAAATCCCAGCACAACTAAGTGTTGGAGCAACAAAGGTCATGTGAAAAATTAAATAAAGTTATTTCTCTCTGTCTCTGTCTATCTTACTGTCCTTCTCTCTTTATATATATATATGTATATATATATATATATATATATACACATATATATATATAAAGAAAGAGGGACAGTGAGAGATAAAGAAAGAAAGAATCAACTTTATTTAGTTTTTCATGTGGATTTCGTTGCTCCGACATTTCATTGTGTACATGGTGCTGGGGTTTGAACCTAAGTCCAGGCGCATGCCAGGCAAGCATCGCAAGAGATGTAACCTTGGAGCCACTGCTCCAGCCCCTGGGGGTCATATATTAATAAAGGATATTACATGATGTTGAGAAATTCATTTTTTTAAAAATGGCAGTAGGAATTTATTGAATACTTTTGGTGAAATCAACCAAGCTACTTTTTATACCTTTACTCTTCTTCAAAATGAATTTAACTCATTAATTTCACACTTTTTCGTCCTCTGGAAACATTTATTTATTTATTTATGCACTTCTTTACCAATAAATAATAATCAATTCTCTTCAGACTTAGTGTCACAATGAAAGCACATCTGTATCATACCTACATAAAATGGAGCAGTGTCCTTGGGATGATTTTGCTTTCTCAAGATGATGGTAAAACATTGAATAGAATTTCTTTTTCCATTTTGATAAACTTTCTTAATTGATTATCCTGTGAGCTTAAACACACAGGGGGCTTAGTGGGAAGATGGTGGGGTAATGATTAATATTTTTAAAGGTTTGTGGTTTTTTTAAAACAAATAATCAAGTGTAATTATAATAATTGTTTTTTTAGTTGATACACATCCTTGGCCAGAAAGCAATAAAAATATTTTTCATATTGATATAAATAATCTCTTGGTGGATTCAAGCTGTTTAGTTAATTGAATTTAAATCAGTAGCAGGCTGTCATTATTACTTTGAGATTTTTTTACTTCTTCTTATGAGCAAATGTCAAAATAATTTATTTCTTTTTCTTTTTCTTTTTTTAAAGAGAGAAGGACAGTGAGAGAGAGAGAGAGAGAGAGAGAGAGACAGAATCAATTTTTATTGAGTTTTTTCACATGGCCTTTGTTGCTCTGACTTTTAACTGTGTACGTGGGTGCTGGGGTTTGAACCCATATACTTGCACATGCCAGGTAAGCGCTGCAACCACTGAGTCACCGCTCCAGCCCCCATTGATTTCTTTTTCAATTTTCTTGATTGCTTGTGGTTTTTAATTTGCTGACCTCTATATTAAGATGTATCATGTTGTGTGTTGCTGCAAGATTTCTGTGGGTCATTTTGAGTGTTTTATGGTAGCTTGATGGATTTTAGGAGCAGGACTCTGTCTGGAGAAGTAGCATTATTGTTCTGAGACTGCTAGCATGTGCTTCAAGTCAAGGCTGGATGTTCCAGGAAAGAGTAGACCCTGCGGTGGTTCATGCCCTGCCTGCTGGGGAGAAAAGGCTCTAGTGAAGTCACCGAATTCAGATGACAATGAGGATGAGGGAGTCAAGTTGTGTGTCTAACAGGCCTGAGAAAAGAGCTCTGAGTTTTTTCACAACTCTCCAAATGTCATGGTCCCAGGCACCCATCCTGACTCAATGAGACAGTCTGCTGTGATTCTGCCAGAGCAGCATCACCAAAGGGGCCTCCATGAGGCAATCCTGGTGGTTCTTCCTTGGTAGACTCAACTACTCCATTTGGATCCTTAAGTCAGTAAGCCCTGCTGTGTCTCTCATTCTGCCTTCCATTTCATCACTTCTCAATTCCACCTGAAAGTAATCAAACCATACTTTAAAAAAAATTGTATTGGGTCTCCCTTAAACTGTCTATTCTTTATTCCTTATGTCCAGTTATTTTACTATAGTTTTCATTCTTTCTATAATCCAGTCTTTCTATATTTTTTTTTCAAAAGCTACTGTATCTAATTCTAGAAGTGTGAATTTTGTCACTTAGGGGATCTGCTGGCTCTCCCTAATGGTTTTCCTCACAGGGTTGTTAAGCTTCAATTATGAACTCATAGTTTGTAGATCTGAGAAATATCTCCATTTTGCAGAAGAGGTTAAACTGATGGAAAATATGAGTGTGACATAACTTATAGAATGAGGTCTCTAATGTGTGTTTAGTAAAAGATAAGAAGAAAATACAGAGAAAGAGAGTAGAGCAATATTAAAAGAGGCCCTGGATGAAGATTTTAGACACAAAGAAAACTATAAATCCTAGAATCAAGGAAGCTTGCAAAGCTGCAAACTTTTGGTGAGAATGTAGAACATTTAGTGAGCATATGGGGAAAACAAATTTTTCACATGCCATTTGTGAAGGGTCATTTGGTAATATATATTCAACAATGCACAAAACATTGGACTCAGAAATTCTGCCTCTAGGAATTTCTCCTCAGTAAATATTCAGTGTAGTTCTGCATTGTATAATAGTGGAATTTTGGAAAGAGCTTAAAGAAAACCACCAATAATTTAGTGGATCAAATTAATTGGAGTATGATCATAAAAGCATTGCTCTTTTCATATAACTATTAAATGGTGTTATGGATCTGTTTTTATTGATTGACACATAAATATAGTTGCTATGGTGAAAAGATCTAGTTTAAAAAGCAGTGTGCTGCAACTGGGTGCAACAGCACAAGACTGTAATCCCAGTGATGTGGGAGGTTGAGACAGGAGGATTGCAAGTTTGAGACCAGCCTCAGCAACTTAGAGAGGCTCTTACCAACTTAGCAAGACCTTGTCTCAAAATAAAAAATAAAAAGGGTAAGGGATGGGGCTCAGTGGTTGAGCACGTTTGGGTTTAATCCCCAGTACCAAAAAAAAAAAAAAAAA